>JAQQSZ010000251.1:11019-23673 GCA_028646595.1 Phalanger gymnotis | reverse complement strand
CATGGCCTGAGACCAGTTCATGTTTTTATTGGAGGTTGTTGTTGCTGGCTCTATGACTTTGTTGACTTCTTCTGGCTGTATGTTTTGGTCTTCTTTGTCACCAAAGAAGGATTCCAGAGTATGAGACTGAATTTGCGTGTGTTTTCGCTGCCTGGCCATGTTCCCAGCCAACTTACTTGACCCTTGAGTTTTTCAGCAGGGTATGACTGCTTGTAGACTAAAGAATTCTATGTTCCATGCTTGGGTGCATGCGCTGCCTCACCAGCACTCCTCCTTTCCCAAGAAGCCCCTACCTGGACTGGGCTTGAATCTTCAGCAGGCTCTTCACTCCTGCTCTGATCAGCCACTAAATTCCTTCCACCAGGTGGGCCTGGGGCCAGAAGCAACTGCAGCCTTATTTCTAAAGCTGCCCCAACTCCCCTGCCCCAGGGGCGGTGGCCAAAACCGCAAACTCCCTGTTTCCAGCAGCTTTTCCCACTAACCTTCTCTGTTGCCTTTAATGTTTGTGTATTGAGAGGTCTGGTAACTGCTGCAGCTCACTGATTCAGGGTGCTAGTGAATGCTCTGCCCGGTTCCTGGTGTTGTTGGTCTGTGCCACCCACGCTGGGCTCTGCTTTGCTCTGCTCCACTCAGCTCTGCTCCCATCAGCTCCCAGCTCTGTATGGGATAGATCTTACCCATAGACATCCAGGCTGTCCTGGGCTGGAGCCCTGCTTCCCTCCGCCTTTTTGTGGGTTCTGCAGTTCTAGAATTGGTTCAGAGCCATTTTTTATAGGTTTTTGGAGCGACTTGGTGGGGAACTCACAGTAGTCTCTGCTTTCCAGCTGCCATCTTGGCTCCGCCCCCCCCCATGCTCCTTCTGAGATAAGAACTCAATATTTGATGAAAACTTCCCTGAAAACTGGAAAATAGCATGGCAGAAATTGGGAATAGACCAATATATTACACCATATACCAAAACAAGGTGGAAATGAGTTCACAATATAGATATAAAGGCTAATATTATAAGAATGCTAGGAGAGCAAAAAAGAGTTTACAGTCATATTTATGGAGAATGGAAGAATTTATTACCATACAAGAGATAGAGAATATGAAATACAAAACAGATTATTGTGATTACCTTAAATTGAAAAGTTTTTGAACAAAGCCAATGCAACTAAGATTAAGAGGGAAGCAGAAAACTGGAAATGAATTTTTTTTAATCCAGTGTCTGCGATAAAGGATTACTTTCTAAAATATATAAAGAATCAAGTGAAATTTATAAAAATACAAGCCATTTCCCAATTAATAAATAGTCAATGATATTGTATTGTAAACACAATGTTGCTTGCAGGTGCTGTGGACGTGAGAGGCCAACACAAGACCAACTACAAGAGAACACAGGATGGCTGCTCACACAGGTTTTTTGCTCTGCTTTTCTAAAGAAAGCAACTTTAAATGATTCGAGATGTCATTTAATTACATGTACACATATCATTCTCTTAGTTCAGGTGGGAAAGTCAGCACCCTGAGCTTCAGAGAAAACACAAACAGATAAAATATACAGATCACCAGACATATTTTCATCTATCTCATTACAGACATTGCAAATATAGTTACCAGAGACAGAGACACCCACCAGCATCTGCCTTTTTAAACCTAGGGAGCTCCCTGACAGTCACGCAGAGTCTGAACACCAATACTCTTCCAATGTGAATGTATGTGTAGAGCCTATATCAGATTGCATGCTGTCTTGGGGAAGGTGGAGGGGTATTGGAGGGAGGGGGAGAAAATTTGGAACTCAAAATGTTGTGTAACTAAACGTTGTAAACTAAAAAATAACAAATTTGATTTTAAAAATTTTTAAAAGTAAAAGGATTTGCACAAACAAAGACAATGTAACCAAGATTAGGAGGCAAGCACAAAACTGGGAATGAACTTTTAAAACTAGTGTCTCTCATAAATGCTTCATTTCTAAAATATATAGAAGATGGAGTCAAATTTATAAAAACAAAAATAATTAGTATACAAGTCATTCCCCAATTGATAAATGGTCAAAGATATGAACAGGCAGTTTTCAGAGGAAGAAATTAAAGATATCTATGGGCATATGAAAAAAGGCTCTAAATCACTATTGATTAGAGAAATGCAAACCAAACAACTCTTAGGTACCACATCTCTTCTGTCACATTGGCTAACATGACAAAACAAGAAAATGATAAATGCTGGAGAGTAGGTAGGAAAATTAGAACACTGTTACATTGCTGTTGGAGTTGTAAACTGATCCAGTCATTGTGGATAGCAATTTCGAACTATGACTGAAGTGCTATAAAAATGTTCATCCCCTTTGACCCAGCAATACCACTCCTAGGGCTTTATCACAAAGAGATCACACAAGTGGGAAAGGGCCTTGTATGTATATTTAGAGCAGCTCCTTTTGAGGTAGCAAAGAATTGGAAATCAAGGGCATGTCCATCAATTGGGCAATGGCTGAACAAGTTCTGCTATATGAATGTAATGGAATACTATTGTGCTAGTAGAACTGAGGAAGTTATAGACTTAATAATAACCTGGAAAGATATGATATGATGCTGAGTGAGATGTCGGAACCAGGACAATATTGTATACCATCACAGACATATTGATTTTGTGATGATTAGCTTTGATAGACTTGGATCTTCTTAGCAATATAAGGGTCAAAGAAAGTCCGAAAAGACTCATGATTGGAAAAAAAAAAAAAAACAAAGAAACAAAAAACTACCTACAGCCAGGCAAAGAACTATGGAGTGTGAATGCAGATAGAGGCAAACTATTTACTCTCTTTTTCTCTTTTTTAGTTTGTTTTCTTTTCTTCTCTCTTTCCAGTTTTCCCAGCAGCTTTTGTGAAATAGTGAATTCTCAGCCCAGCAGCAGGATTCTTTGGGTTTTTCAAAGAGTTGATTGGTATAATCCTTGATGGCTGTGTCTTCTGTACCTAACCTACTCCATTAATGCACCACATTATTTCTTAGCCAGTACCAAGTAGTTTTGATTAATGCTGCTTTATAGTAGAGTTTAATGTCTGGTATGGCCAGGCCACTTTCCCTAGCATTTCTTTTCATTAATTCCCTTGATATTCTGGATCTCTTGTTCTTCCAGATGATTTTTTATCCACTTTTGTAAAATAATTTTTGGTAGTTCAATTTGTATGGCATCGAATAATAAATTAATTTAGATAAAACTGTCATTTTTGTTATATTAGCTTGGCCTAACCATGAGCAACTGATCTTTTTTCATTTATTTAGATCTGACTTTATTTGTGTGAAAAGTGTTTCCTAATTATGTTCACTTAGGCACCCAGGTTTCTCTTGGCAGGTAGACTCTCAAATATTTCATAGAGTCTACAGTGACTTTAAATTGAATTTCTCTTTCTATCTCTTGCTGTTGGGCTTTGCTAGTAATGTACAGGAATGCTGAGGATTTAAGCGGGTTAATTTTATATCCTGCAAACTTGCAAAAGTTCTTTATTATTTGCATAGTTTTTTTTTTACTTGATTCTCTAGGGTTCTCTAAGTAAATCATCATATTTTCTACAAAAAGTGATAATTCAATTTCTTCTTTGCCTTTTCTAATTCATTCAATTTCTTTTTCTTCTCTTATTGCTACAGTTAACATTTCTAGCACCAAATTGAATAATAAGTCTGATAATGGATATCCTTCTTCTACCCCTGACTTTGGTGGGAAAGCACCTAGCTTATTCCCATTATATATAATGTTTCTTGATGGTTTTAGTGAGATGCTACTTATAATTTTAAGGAAAGTTCCATTTACTCCTATGCTTTCTAGTGATTTTAATAGAAATGGGTGTTGAATTTTGTCAAAGGCTTTTTCTGAATCTGTTGAGATGGTCATGCAGTTTCTGCTAGGTTTTTGGTTGATACAATCAATTATGCTGATAGTTTTCCTAATATTGAACCAGCTTAGCATTCCTAGAATAAGCCTACATTGCTATAGTTTATTAATTCTCAGGACAAGTTGCTGCAATCTTTTTGTTAATGCTTTATTTAAAATTTTTGTATCAAGGGAAACTGGTCTATAATTTCCTTCTTCTGTTTTGACTCTTTCTGGTTTCAGTATTAGTATGATATTTGCGTCATGAAAGAATTTGGTAGGACTCCTTCTTCACCTATTTTCCCAAATAGTCTATAAATTATAGAAATTAATTGTCCTTTAAATGTTTGATAGAATGCACGTGTAAAACAATTGGCCCCTGGAGATATTTTCCTAGGGAGTTCATTGATGGCTTGCTCAATTTCTTTTTCTGAGATCAGTTATTTAGATATTTTACTTCCTCTTCTTTTAATCTGGGAAATTTTAATTTTTGTAAATATTAATCCATTTCACTAAGGTTGTCAAATTTATGGGCATAAAATTGGGCAAAATAATTCCTAATTATTGTTTTAATTTCCTCTTAATTGGAGGTGATTCACTATTTTCATATTTGATACTGGTAATTTGGTTTTCTTCTTTTTTTTAATCAAATTCACCAGAGGTTTCTCAATTTAATTTTTTTTTCCCATAAAGCCAGATCTTAGTTTTACTTATTAATTTAGTTGTTTTTTTATTTCAATTTCATTAATCTCTCCTTTGATTGTCAGTATTTCTAATTTGGTATTTAATTGGGGTTTTCAACTTGTAATTTTTTCTAGCTTTTCCGTTGCATGCCCAATTCATTGATCTCCTTTTTATCTATTTTATTCAGGTATTTATAGATATAAAAGTTCCTCTAAGAAGTGCTTTTGCTGCATCCCATAAGTTTTGGTATGTTGTCTCACTATTGTTATTCTCTGGAATGAATTTATTAATTGTTTCCATGATTTAGTGTTTGGCCTACTCATTCTTTAGGATTAAATTATTTACTTTCCAATTAATTTTTAAATTATTTTTCCATGGTCCTTTTTTAAAAATAATTTTTATTGCCTCATGATCTGAAAAGGATTCATTGACTACTTCTGCCTCTTCTGCCTTTCTGCACAGTATTTTGAGGTTTTTATGCCTTAGTACATGATCAATTTTTCAGCATATGCCATTTAACGCTGAGAAAAAAGTATATTCCTTTTTTACCCCATTAACATTTTTCCAGAGGTCTATCATATCTGCCTTTTTCTAAAATTCTATTGACCTCCTTAAGTACTTTCTTGTTTATTTTGAGGTTGGATTCATCAAGTTCAGAGATGGGGAGGGGAAATCCCCTACTATTGTAGTATTGCTTTCTGTTTCTTCCTGTAACTCCCTTAACTTCTCCTCTGAGAATTTGCTTGCTATACTACTGGGCGCATACATGTTAAATAGTGACATTTCTTTATTGTCTATGTAGCTTTTTAGCAGGATACAGTGTCTTTCCTTATGTCCTTATTTAGATCTGTCTTTGCTTTAGTTTTGTCTGAGATTAGGGTTGCTACCCCTGCTTTTTTTTTTTTTTAATTTAGCAGAAGCACAATATATTTTATTCCAGCCTTTTACATTTACCTTGGGTGTATCCCCCTTTTTCAAATATGCTTCTTGTAAACCACATATTCTAGGATTATGGTTTTTAATGTGTTCTGCTATCTGCTTCTGTTTTATGGGACAGTTCATCCCATTGACATTCACAGTTATGTTTTCTATCTGCATTTGTTTATCCATCCTTTTTACCCTCTGTGTCCATAAGACAGAGTGGGCTCCTTAGCACTTGAGGAGTTTGGCTTTTGTTTACTTTGTTTACTTTGAGTGAAAGTACTTTCAGCTGTTAAGTGCTAAGCCCCAGGACCAAAGCCCTATCAGGTGTGGAACCTGTGTGGGCGTAGATTAATGACTTAAGAGGAGCCAACTCGGGAACCAATGGTCTCTGGTCTCTGGTCATTGAGGTGGGCTTGAGAACGCCAGAGGCTTGGCTGCGAGGAGAGGTGAGCTAAGAGACCAACTACAACTGAAGCTGAAAAAAGCTGAAGCAGGAGACCTGTGTGAACTCAGGAGTGCCAGCAAGGACTTGAGGCCAGTGAATATGATTTATACTATCTTGTTTCTCTGTGGCCTCCTGGTTACTCTTCTGAGGCAGGCCTATTGAGCCTGGGGTTTTTTGTTCAAGATTTCGGAATGGGGACGCTGGTTCGCTAATTTGTTGCTCTGGGGCCTAAATAAATGTTTTGATGCCTTCCACTTAGAGAATTCTATATACCTTGCGATTTTGAACCATTCAAACATATACATGATTATATTTGAGATTATAAATTCAGCCTTCCTACTACATCCTCTGTTTAGGTTTTTGTTCTCCCATCTCCCTTCCATTCCTCCAAAGAATTTTGCTTTTAACTGCTGCCTTGCTTGGTCTAAGCTCCCAATCGATCCCCTTACCTTATCTTATCTTTTTCCCTTTCCTACTTCTTCCCTCCCTTCTGACCATCCACTCCTTCTTTTTCCCCTTTCTCCTTCTACTGCCTGTAGGACATGTGTGATTTCTATACTTATCAGAGTATGTTATTCCCTTCTTGAACCAAATCTCATCAAAGTAAAGCTCAAATATTGCACTTATTTCTCTCTCGTTTCTTTCTCTCTACTATAATACATTTTTGGGTCACTTCATGTGATATAATTTACTCTTTTCTACCTCCTTATCTCTTCTCCAAACACCACCTCTGTATTTGTCTTAATTGTGTTTTTATGAATAAATCAGTTATTTTTACTGACACCCACATTCTATATATGTATATGTATATATATGTACATATATGCATATATATATATCCCTTTCAATTGTTATAATAATTGTACTGTTCTCAAGATTTATATGTATATATAAAACATAAAACAATGTAATCCTATATAAGGATGTAAATAATTTGCCCTTATTTATTAACAGGTTTTTTTTCCCATTTGCCTTTTTATGTCTCCCTTGGGTTTAGTATTTGAAGATCAACTTTTCCATTGAGCTCTGGCCTTTTTATCAGGAAGGTGTGGAATTCCCTTATTTCATTGAATATCCATCTCCTTGCCTGAAAAAGTATGCTCAGTTTTGCTGGGTTGTTGATCCTTGCTTGTAGCCCAAGCTGCTTTGCCTTTCAAAATATCATATTCCAATTTTTCCTGTCATTTAAAGTAGAAGCTTCAAGATCCTGCATGATCCTTACTGTAGTTTTGTGATATTTGAATTGTTTCTTTCTAGCTGCTTGTGATATTTTCTTCTTGACCTGATAATTCTGGAGTTTGAATGTAATATTTCTTGGAGTTTTCAAATTGAGATCTCTTTCAAGGGGTGATTGGTGGATTCTTTCGATGACTATTTTACCCTCTGGTTCTAGGATTTCAGAGTAATTATCCTTATTGATTTCTTGGAAGATACAGATCAGGATCTTTTTTCATCATAGCTTTCAAGTAGACCAATAATTCTTAGGATGTCTCTCCTGGATCTATTTTCCAGGTCATCTGTTTTACCAATCAGTTATTTCACTTTTTCTTCTATTTTTTTCACTCTTCAGATTTTGTTTGACTGATTCTTTGATGCTTCGTAGAGTCATTAACTTTTGTTTGCTCATCTAGTTTTAATGAATTGTTACCTTCATTTTGCTTCCGAGTCTCCTTTTCCATTTGGTTAATTTTACCTTTAAGGGCATCATTCTCTCTACATAGATTCTGAATCTCCTTAGCAATTTTGCTAATTTTAGTTTTTAAAGATTTGTTTTTAACAATATTTTTTTCTAATTTTTTCTTTGACCTCCCTAATTCTTTTTTAAAATCCTCCTTGAGCTCTTCCAGGAATGCATTTTGGGCCTGAGACCAGTTCCTGATCCCTTTTGAGGTTTCAGATGTGGGTATAGGGTCCATGCTGTCGTCTGATGAATTGGTTTTTTGAGTATCTCTGTCTCCATAAAAAGAATTAGTGGTCCTTTGTTTCCTCAAGTGTTTCTTTATGTTGTTTAACTTTTTCCTGGCTTTAATGTAGATTTCTGCATTTGGGACTCAGGGGGCTCTGTCCCAGGTTTCTTGTACTGGGAATTGTGGGCCTAGTTTCTGGCTTCCTGTCTTTTGATTTCATGAGGTGTAAGGAAGGAGTGGTTTAATCCTTTTTCTGTCTTGGTGTCTGCCACTTCCCCTGACTATGCAAAGGCATCTCTAGGTTCCTGGTGTTGAACTTAACTGGCCTCACCCTCCTGGGCCTTGAGAATTCCCCTTGTTTGGCTACTGAAACCCCACTTCTAGATCCTCTATTTTAAGATTTCTCTTGAGGGAGTATTATCTGGGTGTAAGAGAGGGGTGAGAACCATTTTATTTCTTCATCATCTCTCACAGAATTTCAAGAAGGCAAATTTCAAATATTTTGAATGCAGAATATAAGCATTGGTAGTAGTCATACTTGAAGCCACAGGTGCTGTGCTACTGCCTCCTACAGTTCCAATAGACTCTTCCTGGGCTGGGAGGCTGTATTATGAAGACAGAATTTATGATTTCAAAGAGAATAATATAGTTGTCTGAATGGTTCAGAACCGCAGGATATAAGGAATTCTCTAAGTAGAAGGCAGAAGAATTAAAGCATTTATTCAAGCAACAAAGTAACATAACCAAGAACCAGCCTCCTCATTTTGATATTTTGATCAAAAGTTTCCAGGCCCAATAAGTCTGCCTCACAAGAGTTACCAGGAGGCCACAGAAAAACAGGATGGTATTAAACCAAATCATATTCATGCTTCCCCTCTCCGGTAAGAAGATTACCCACTGGCCTCAAGTCCTTACTCGGCAGTCCTTGGTCCACACATGGCTTCTCTCTGCTTCTGGGTTGGCTCTGCTCCCACAGCTCCTGCTTCGGCTTTGACTGTATCTTCAGCTTCGGCTGTAGCTGTCTCTTGGCTGGCCTCTCCTCGCAGCCTCCAACCCTGACCCAGTGATCGAGTTCTGGGAGCTCACCTTCGGGGGGCCTCCTTGATTCCTCCTTTGGTCCCAGGTCTACAAAATGCTGCTAGAGGCAGGGAACCAGCAGGGGAAATTTGTGCCCACACTTTGTTCCAAGACCTCGCTCCGCTTTGTGGTGGTGGTGTGGTGCTGAAGGTGCTGAGAGGCCCTCCTCCCAGCAGAGCCCCTGGCGTCATCAAGTGCCACCTGAATGACCGGAGCCCATTGGTTCCCAAATTGGCCCCTCCCCCTAGGACACATCCACATCCACATCACATCCACATAGACTAGGTCAACACCCAACAGGGCATGGCTCTGGAGTTAACACCTCCCCTTAGCCAGCCTTACCTTGGGCCTCACCTTGGGCCCCACCTCAGTCATCAATCCACATCCAAATACATTTTACACCTAATAGGGCTTTGGGCTTGGGGCTTAGCACTTAGCAAGAATCAATGAAGTAGCTGAATCACTCAAAGCAAACAAAAGCCAAACTCCTCAAGGGCACCTGTTGAACTAAGTGCTAAGGAGCCCATTTTGCTTACCAACACAGAGGACTGGGGATCACCACTAGTTTCGCATGCCCAGCGTGGATTGCTGGCTGAATTCTGCAGCTGCTTAAGATTTGGTGTGATCTGGTGCAGCTACTTGTGCTGGGTGCGCTCCCAGTCTACAGATTCATTCTGTCCACCCTGTGCACTCTCCTGGCTTGTAAATTTGCCCCACTCAGTCTGCTAGTGTCTTCTTCCTCTGTCAAATCTGCTCAGATTCAATTTTTTAGAAGTATCTGACAGAATTTGTGAGATCACTCTGGTAAGATTATGTATTCACGTGGCCATTTTACTCCACCCCCTCCTGTTTCTTGGGATCTTTTTCAGGAGAGTAAGAGTGGATTCTTTCAGTTTCTATTTTACCCTCTGGTTCTAGAATATCATGGCAGTTTTCCTTGATAATTTATTTAAAGATGATGTCTAGGCTTTTTTTTTTTTTTTTGATCATGGCTTTCAAGTACTCCAATAATTTTTAAATTAGCTCTCCAGGATTTGTTCTCCAGGTCGGTGTTTTTTCCAATAAGATATTTGACATTGTCTTCCATTTTTTTTTCATTCTTTTGGTTCTCTTTTATAATTCCTTGATTTCTCACAAAATTACTAGCTTCTACTTGCTCCATTCTAATTTTTAAGGCATTATTATTTTCACTCGTCTTTTGGACCTCCTTTTCCACTTCACTAATTATTCCTTTTAAGGTATTCTTCTCCTCATTGGATTTTTGAAGCTCCTTTGCCATTTGGGTCATTCTATTTTTTAATGTGCTATTTTCTTCAGTATTTTTTGTATCTCCTTTAGCAAGTCATTGACTTGTTTTTCGTGATTTTCTTACATCACTCTCATTTCTCTTCTCAAATTTTCCTCTTCTTCTCTTACTGGTTTTTCGAAATCCTTTGTGAGGCCTTTCATGGCCTGAGACCAATTCATATTTTCTTGGAGGCTTTTGATGTAGGATCTTTGACTTTGTTTACTTCATTATGAAGAATGATGAATCACTGGACTTCTTAGGGATGGTGGGTGGGAAGGGAAGAAGGGAGAGAATTTCAGAACTCAAAGTTTTTAAAAAAAAATAGATGTTCAAAAGTAAAAAAAGTTGTTTCTTTTTATGAAATTAGAAAATAAGATACACAGCAATGGGGCGTAGAAATTTATCTTGCCCTACAAGAAACGAAGGGAAAAAGGGATGAGAGGGGAGTGAGGTGACAGAAGTGAGGGCTGACTGGGGAACAGGGCAACCAGAATATACGCCATTGTAGAGGGGGGTAGAAATGGGGAGAAAATTTGTAAATAAAAATCCTGTGAAAAGTAATGCTGAAAACTAAACATATTAAATAAAAAGAAAAAAATTACTAGCATGTAGATTTCAGAAAACCTTTGATAGACTTAGATGAAGTGATACTGAATCAAGTGACCAGAGCCAAGAAATCAATATATATATATATATACATATATTAACAAGAATATTATGTGATGACTAACTATGATTCACTTGGCTCTTCTCAGCAAAATAGTGATCCAAGACAAATTCAAAGTACTCACGATAGAAAATGCTATGGGGGCGGGGGGAAGAACCAAGATGGAGGCTGGGAAGCAGTGACTGGCGTGAGCTCCCCACCAAGTCCCTCCAAAAACCTATAAAAAATGGCTCTGAACCAATTTTAGAGCTGCAGAACCCACAAAGTGGCAGAGGAAAGCAGGGCTCCAGGCCAGGATAGCCTGGATGGTCTCTGGGTAAGGTCTGTCCTGCACGGAGCTCCCGGATCCCAGCTGAGGGGAGTGGAGCTGAGCCCAGCACACACGGCGTGAACAGACCAGACACCAACCTACCAGACCAGGAGAGGAGCGGAGAGTGCCCTACCATCCTGAATTACTGAGCTGTGGCATCTACCAGACCTCTCAACCCACAAAGAGTAAAGACAACAGAGAAGGTTAGTGGGAAAAGCTACGGCACTGAGTTTGTGGAGGTGGGGCAGCTTTAGAACTATAGCTGCAGTAGCTTCTGGCCTCAGGCCTACCTGGTGGGAGGAATTAAGTGGCAGATCAGAGCAGAAGTGAAGAGCCTGCCGAAATTTAAGCCCAGTCCAGGTAGGGGGATTTGGGGAAGGAGGAGTGCTGGTGAGGCAGAGCATCCTCCCAAGCTGTAAAGTATATGATAAAATATACAATGCTATAATATTAATAACAATACAAATATGAGTATTTCTACTACTTTTATTTATTGCTGCTGCTGCTACTACTACTACTACTACTGCTGGTACTGCCTCCATTACCACTCCTACAACTACCTCCAAGGCAACAACTACAAGTACTACTATTTGACTGCTTCTAATATTAACTGTAAGATAGGAGACTTGTCTTTGAATCTTGACACACTTCCAGAATTGATTATATATTTGCTATAAATCAAGACTTTATTTATTGTTTTATTTATTGTAAAGAATTTTTTTTTTTTGCAAAGCGATGGTAAAGAAGTGTTAATAACGCAGATTAAATTTAGGAGTATGTCATGGATACCGACTTTCAGGGGAGAACTTCTAGCTCTTGCGAGGATGGCCTTTTCTGGACCACACTACACTTCTGCTCAAGTGAAAGAGACCTTTTGTGGTGATCTTTTAAATTGTTTTTGGCTGGAAATTGTTTCACACTTTCCAACTGATCGTTCTGCCACTCCAGAATTTGTTTTGATGCATTTTATGTCACTTTGAGGGAAATTTCAGATAGGTCAGACAATTTCTTGCCTTTTCTGTGTCAACTTTGTTTTCCTACTAACTTTATTTTTTAACTTCAGAAGCTATTTTTTTAATTTTATTTGATTTATTTACAACATATAGTTTTCAGGAGTGATTTTCACAAGAGTTTAAATTGCAAATTTTCTCCCCATTTCTACTCTCCTGCCCACCCCAAGACGGTGAATATTCTGGGTGTCCCATTTCCTAGTCAGCCCTCCCTTCTGTCACCCACTCCCCTCCCATCCTCTTTTTCCTTCCTTTCTTATAGGGCAAGATAAATTTCTACAATCCATTGCCTGTGTATCTTATTTCATAATTGCATGCAAAAACTTTTCTTTTTTTTTGTTTTTGAACATCTGTTTTTAAAACTTTAAGGTCAAAATTCTGTCCCCTTTTCCATCCCCACCCACCCTCCCTAAGAAAGCAAGCAATTCAACATAAGCCACATGCGTACCATTATGTATAACCCTTCCACAATAGTCATGTTGTGAAAGACTAA
>JAQQSZ010000251.1:0-10919 GCA_028646595.1 Phalanger gymnotis | reverse complement strand
TTCTTTCCTGTGGGGTAAGATACTCAACTGAGTATGTATGGTATTCCCTCCTTGGGTCAAATCTGATGAGAGCAAGATTCACTCAGTCCCCCGCACCTGCCCCCTCTTCCCTTGTTACAGAACTGCATTTTCTTGCCACTTTTATGTGAGATAATTTACCCTATTCTGTCTCTCATATATGTATATATATATATATGCATATATATACATATATGTATATATGCATATATATACATATATGTATATACATACATACATATACACTTACACAAAATACACACACATATATGTACATATATATAAACATATATATGTGTGTGTGTGTGTATGCATACACACACACACACACACACACACACACACACACATGCAAATTCCCTACAGCTACCCTAATACTGAGGTCTCGTGAATCATATACTTCCTCTTTCCAAGTAAGAATGTAAGGAATACAGATCAACTTTATTAACTCCCTTGTGATTTCTCTTTCTTGTTTGCCTTTTCATCCTTGTCTTCATTCTTGTGTTTGAAAGTCAAATTTTCTGTTTAGCTCTGGTCTTTTCACTGAGAAAGCTTGAAAGTCCTCTATTTTATTGAAAATCCCCATTTTGCCTTGGAGTATGATACTCAGTTTTACTGGGTAGATGATTCTTGGTTTTAATCATTGCTACACTGACCTCCAGATTTTCATATTCCAAGACCTTTGATCCCTTTGATCTGGAAGCTGCGAGATCTTGTGTTATTCTGATTGTGTTTCCACCATACTCAAATTGTATCTTTCTGACTGCCTGCAGTATTTTCTCCTTGGTCTGGGAGCTCTGGAATTTTGCAACAATATTCCTAGGAGTTTGCTTTTGGAGATCTTTTTAAGGAGGCATCCTGTGTATTCTTTCAATTTCTATTTTACCCTCTGGCTCTAGAATATGAGGGCATTTCTCCTTGATGATTTCTTGAAAGATGATATGTACACTCTTTTTTTGGTCATGGCTTCCAGGTAGTCTAATAATTTTAAAATTATCTCTCTTGGATCTATTTTCCAGATCAGTGGTTTTTCCAATGAGACATTTTACATTGTCTTCCACTTTTTCATTCCTTTTGTCCTGTTTTATAATATCTTGATTTGTCATCAAGTCACTAGCTTCCACTTGCTCCAATCTAATTTTTAAGGTATTATTTTCTTCGGTGGTCTTCTGGACTTCCTTTTCTGCCTTTCAAAGCATTCTTCTCGTTGGCTTTTTGGTGTTCCTTTGCCATGCGACTTAGTCTATTTTTTAAGGTGTTGTTTTCTTCAATATTTAATTTTCAGTATTTTTTGGTTCTCCTTTAGCAAGTCATTGACTTGTTTTCATGGTTTTCTCGCATCCTTCTCATTTCTCTTCCCAATTTTTCCTCTACTTCTCTAACTTGCTTTTCCAAATCCTTTTTGAGCTCTTCCTTGGCCTGAGACCAGTTCATGTTTTTCTTGGAGGCTTTTGACGTAGGCTCTTTGAGTCTGCTGACTTCTTCTGGCTGTATGTTTTTGTCTTCTCTTTAACCAAAGAAAGATTCCAAAATCTGAGACTGAATCTGAGTAAGTTTTTGCTGCCTGGCCATGTTCCCAGCCAACGTACTTGACTCCTGAGTTTTTCGTCAGGTTATGACTGCTTGTAGAGTAAAGAGTACTTTGTTCCAAGCTTGAGGGGATGTGCTGTTGTTTTCAGAGCTATTTCTGTACTGTCAGCTCTGCCACAACAGCACTTTTCCCCAAGAACCCCCAGCCAGGACTTGACAGGGATCTTAAGTAGGCTCTGCACTCCTGCTCTGATCTGTCACTTAATTCCTCTCACCAGGTGGGCCTGGGGCCACAAACAACTGCAGCTATAGTTCTGTAGCTGTACCATTCCTGCTGCCCCCAGTGTAGTGGCCAAACCGGGAACTCCTTCCACTCTGTACCCTGCAGCTTTTCCCACTAACCTTCTCTGCTGTCTTTCGTGTTTGTGGGTTGAGAATTCTGGTAACCGTCACAGCTCACTAATTCAGGGCTCTAGGGCCTGTTCTGCCCAGCTCCTGATTTCGTTGGTCCTGCTGCTGCCCATGTTGGGCTCCACTTCCCTCTGCTCCCCTCCTGTCAGCTCCATGCACGATAGACCTCACCCCACGACCATCCAGGTTGTGCTGGGATGGAGCCCTGCTTCCCTCTGATATTTTGTGCATTCTGCAGTTCTAGAATTTGTTCAGAGCCATTTTTATAGGTTTTTGGAGGGACCCGGCAGGGAGCTCAAACAAGTCCCTGCATTCCTGCAGCCTTTTTGGCTCCACCCCCTCCTCCTAAGTTTTTAAAGGTGATTTTCCATTTATTATATTTTGTGCCTCTTTCACCAAGCTGTGTTTCTTGTATCACACACATTTCCTTCTCAAGTTTTCCTCTATCACTCTTATCTGTTTCTTTAGCTTTTGCAGCAATTTTTATAATGGTTGAGTCTAACTTTAGTATTCATTTGAGGCTTTGTTTATTGCTGTTTTGACATTTTTGTCTTCTTTGGAATTTGTCTTCATTATTTTTTGCCACCATAGGAGCTTTTTATGATCAGAATATCTTTGTTGTTGCTCACTTTACGAGACTGTTTCTTTATCTTGAACTTTAAAGTTGGACTGTGGCCTTGGGGTGGGGGTGGAAGACACTGTCTCAAGTGCTAGGACTTTTCATGCAGTTCTCTTAAGAGCTAGTTCTCTGGAATCTACATATTTTTGGTGCTTCTAAGGGGTTGTTCTCCAGGCAGAAGTGTTGTGACTGCTCCCTTTGTTTAGTTTCTGGTCTTTAACCAGGAAGCAGCTCTGCTCTTCCATAATTGCAAGGGGAAACAACCTCCTATGAATTTTAATTGTGGCCAGGTCCCCTGCTTCTCTACAGCCTTGGGGGCTAATTCCACTCTCTTCTCTAGAAAGTCTTTAGGCTGAGTTAATGAAACTGCCTCCATGGCACTCTGATTTACTTTTGCAATGTCCATTCTAGTTTAGTCTCCAACAAGACCTTTCCTCTCAGGCCTCTCCATCAAATCTTGTAAGTTGTCTTGGACTGAGAAAGTGCCTCATTATGACCTTTTATTGGATATGATGCTCCAGAATTTAATCTGATGAAAGTATGGAGGAGAACACTGAGAGAATTCACTTAATTTGCCTCCTCTAGTCTGTCATCCTGCTTCTTCTTGTTAAATAATTTTTAGTGAGCTAATTTCAATGACTTTCTTTTATTTATCCAGGGAAATTAAGGATTGTCTACTGGACCCCTTTCCTCATTTTCTTCATTGGCTTGTTCTTTATTTGTGATACTCCTTTACAGGATGCAGTAAATATTTCCAGCCATGGTTCCTTCTTTTGTCTTCAAGGTTCTTTTTATTTCTTCTTGTCAGATGCACTGATCAGTTCTCTATATTTCTCTGCTACCTTAAAATGAAAAAGTAAATTTCCCTTACAAATGACTTGTTCATCCCTTGATTTTCCACTTTCATGAAATTTATTAAGGATACTTTGTCTCAGTAACACCCAGGTTTTTTGTGGACTTTTTGTAAATTTTGTCCCAGTTTCTATAATTTTAAAAATTGTCAAGCTTTATATACTTACATACATATGTACAAAACACACATGCAAACATCAGTGCACACAAATATACTCACATATACAGTTTGCTAGATAGGAAATTTGGCACTAAAAGTTTAGTTTGTCTGATGTTTCCTATTTCCTATTTTACTTGTTTTTCTCGTTTAGTTTTCTAGAGTATAAAATTTTTATGATATAAGTAAGCTTTCTTATTGTGTTGGTAAGCAAAATAGGCTCTCAGCACTCTGTTCAACCAAGTGCCCTTGAAGAGTTTGGCTTTTGTTTCCTTTGATTAATTCAGTGTATTTCATTGAGTCTTACTAGGTGCTATGCCGAGGACCAAACCCCAATTACGTGCTAAGCCTATGTGGGTGTGAAGCTCCCAGGGTACTAAGGGGAAGTGCTAACTCCAGAGCCAATCATAGGAGCCTAAATTCTGGTCATTCAGATGACATTTGGTACACATGATCTGGATGTCATTGTTCAAAGAAAAATATCCAAGAATATTTCCCAAGGGGACTGAAAGTGTAGAATGAGAAGGATGAAAGGGAAATGAAGTCTACATTATGAGAAATGGTGTGGTAAGAATTCAATATCTGAGGGAAAAAAGAAAGATTCTAAGAGGCCAAAAATAATAATACATGTTTTGATTTCATTGAGGCCTGCCCAACTTTGCATGACTCCATGGACTATAGCATGCCTGGCCCTTCTATCCTACACTGTGCTTCTAAGTCTGTCCAAGTTGTTTAGGTCATGGCTTCCATCATATTGTCTATCCTTCTCATCTTTTTACCTCTCTTCTTCCTTTTACTCTCAGTCTTTTTCAATATCAGTTTCTTTTCTAATCCCCTCTTCTTTTTACCTGCAGTCTTCTCCAATATTAGTTTCTTTTCCAATCAGTCTTGTCTTCTCATTATATGGCCAAAGTATTTAAGCTTCAGCTTCAGGATTTGACTTTCCAGTGAACAGTCTGAATTAATTTCTTTAAGAACTGACTGATTGAACTCCTTGCTATCCAAGACATTCCTAAAAGTCTTCTCCAACTCTACAATTAAAAAAAAACATCTTTTTGCAGCACTCAGCTTTCCTTATGTTCCAAATATTACAGCCATACATTGCTACTGAAAAAATATAGCTTTGATTATACAGACTCTTGTCTACAAAGTCTAAATCAGGTAATCACCACATATTCTTCTAAGGGCAAGAATTTTTTAGAAGAAGTGGAGTAGTCTTTATAGTAAATAAAAGGTTGAGAAAAGCAGTACAAAGGCATCATCTCAAAAACAACAGAAAGGTATCTATTGGAATATAAGCAAACAAGTCAACATCATAAGAATGCAAGTCTATGCTTCAATTGCACATGCCAAAGAGCCCAAAGTTCATCAGTTCTATGAAGATCTGCAACATATACAAATAACACAGAATAATAAGTCATTCATCATAGGAGATTAGAAAGTTAAAAGAGAAATGGAATAACAAGGAAGTTAGCCTACAAAAGGAAGAAGTACATATATATTTTAACAATCTGACTAGCAGCTGCTGTGGGGGTGAAAGACCAACACAAGCCTCACAACAAGAACGCTGACAGCACAAGGCAAAAGCCCAAGTTCTTTTGATCCACTTTACTAAGGAAAGCAATGTTAAGGGGTTAACAAATTTACTTTAACTCAGCATACAAATACCATTCACTTAGTTCAGGGGAAAAGGCCAGCACCCTGAACTATGGAGCATATACAAACAAATTACAAACATTGACGGACATACTTTGTCTGATTCAAATCTCCATACATAGTTACCAGAGTTTAACAAAGTCCCAGCATCCAGGTTTATGACCTGGAGGGCTCTTAGCTATAACTGCTCAGAGTCTCCACGTCAGCGTTCCACCAAGAGTGAGAGTCTTTAGCAAATAGCCCTGTGTTCTCTTCATGTATATCCAAAATCATTTTCTACCTTTTATTGAAACCTCTGCTTCTCAAATCTTCCTAACATTGTGTTAATGTATCATTTCTTACAGTTTATCATTATCCAGTTACATTCATAATTTTTCCATTGAAATTATTGTTCTTCCTATGTATTTTGAATTTCCAAATTGTTTGGTCTCTTAATTGGTTGTAATTACTTTTCCTTTTCTACTTTTAATTGCATAACTATGAATGTAAAATTGTCTTTTATTTGTAAGATTACATTATTAACCACTCCAGGTACCTATATTGGACTTTTTTTTTATTAAAGAGACTTCTGTAAAAAGAATAAGAGTTTCTGTAGAAAAAATTCCATCTATACACATTTCTTAAGCGCTCATTATGTGTGAGAAAATGTGCTAAGTTCTGAGGTCAAAGAAAGGCAAAGTGAGTGCCAGTTTTTGAGTATCTCACAATCTAATGGTGAAGAGATGGTAAACTTCTGGTGATAAAAGGTACTGAGTTCTCTTTGACCACAGGTTTTAGAAAATAACTTGGAGTCACCAGAGATATTTGAAGGAATTTCTGATTTAGTGAAAAAAAGATGAAATGGCTTTTGAGGTAAGTTCAATATCTATTACACACAATTATATACCATTTTTTATCATTCTTCCATTGTCCATGGTTTGCTATGGAAAAAGAGAAAAAGAGTGCAGAGCTCTAAAAAGAGCTCAAGAAAGAGAATTTGAAAAAAAAGAGAATGACAATATGTAGAAGTTCCAAATTGAGATCTTATTTTATGTTGAGAGTCAGGCCTGGGACATGGGCATGAATACTTCTCACCCCAATGAGTAAACAATTCCTGTCCTTGCCTTCAGCTTCACCACTTCTTGAAGTGCACCAATCCTGTAAGCAGCTCCAATGATGAGTCATGCAGGGATGGAAGCAGGACAGCTGCTGAGACATATGATATCCTGAATTTTAAATCCTTCCCCGGTCAGATGGACACACTGGTGAAAGTGGGTGAAATGATGCCTCATGGTCAGGGATTCAGAATTCATGAAGAATACATAGATTGGCCAGAAGATTTCCTTCAGGTAAGGGCCCAGTGAATAATATGAGCTTTATTATTTTGTCTTTTTAGAGTATTGGACACTGTTTTTTTCCATCATTGGCACCAGGAAATTCCCCAAAGACATAAAAAATGACTGTGACAGAATACTAGCACCTACTTTCTCTTCTTTTTTGCTCTATCAGAGTATTGGTTTCCTTTTTTGAATCTTACTTTCAAATTCTATTCCAGCTAAGTTACATAATGATCTGAAAATTGTTCAAACTAAAAGAATCTTAAGTATCCCAGATGAAGTAGTCAAGTTTAAAGAATGACAGTAAGGTGGAGATTAGTGAAAAAATAAATTCACCAAAGGGACCCATTGCAACAAACACCATCTAACACCTGAAATCCTAAAGGAACTTAAATAAAATTTCCTGAATTTCTGTCTCTGAGAAGGAAAATGACTTTTAGAGATTCTTGATTTAAATATTGTGGTTCTGTCTTCTGCTGTTACTGAACATATGTATCAATTGCAGTTTCATTTGTTTGTGAGACTTGATAAATCCCACTCCACCCTTCACAGTGGTCCTCAGAGAAATACCTGAATGTCGGCCCAAGAATAATAACCTAATCAAATTATCTAATTCTTACTTAGAAACATGCAGAAACACACACACACACACACACACACACACACACACACAAAACAAACTTGGTGGGGGATTAAAATATATTTCCATTTATGTAGTCAATTAATTATTTCAGCATTCCACATTCAAAACCAAAGTGCAGTTTATAGTTGTACTAGTACATTGGGAAAAGATGTGCCAGCAAGATCTTACAGTTTAAAAAAAATCAAGCAAGGTTATTTTACCTAGTGGAAAATATGTACAGGTTCATTGGAGGAAAAAAAAATGATCTGTAGTAGAAATATAGGAAGAAAATCTCCGTCAATAATTAGATCATCCTTGCCCTACAGAATGGCAGATACTTTCTCCTAAATGCCTTCTGGCATTCTGAAATCATCATCACCTCAGGACATCTATCTTTCAGCAGTCTTTCTTACAGTGACATTTTCTCCCTTTCTATGGTGGAAACACAGATTCCGACTTCCAGTTGCAGTCTCAGCTGCAGCCTTGGATTCAAGAAGACAGTCCGTGAAAGACAGCCCATCTGCTGCTTTGATTGCACGCCATGCCCTGAAGGGCAGATTTCCAACCAGACAGGTGGGATCCTAAAGATAAATACACCTTCTCTCTCTAAGTAATAGACATTATTGGTATACTTTTTGGGGGGAATCTTAACGTGAAGCAACTTTTACTTATGAAAATAATAGATTCTCAGATAATATAATGCTGCATTTATTCCAACACCTTCATTCACTGGGCTTTTTGGTCATTCCTGTAACTATTAAGAGCATCCCCTGGTTCAAGATACCAAACATCTATCCAAGGAGAATGCATCAGTATTTTACTGCTACTGGAATCCATAATCTTTCACCACCCTTATTGTTTAATTATAAACTTCCTTACTCCTGCAGGAAAGTTTAATCTAAAATTTGATCCCAAGCTTCCTGCTCCTGAGGGAAATATTAATAATCCAAAACTTAATATCTAAACATTATCTAAGCAAAGATGAATTTGGATTGAGAGTAAGAGTCTGGCCTCTGGAGGTAGTCTTCATGAAAACATCCCTTGGTGAAAGATAACCAAAGTATTCTAGAGAGGTTTTTTGAAAAGCTCTATTCCTAGGTTTTGGTGTCCTGAGTCAAGCATGCTTGGCTCACCAAAAAAAAAAAAAAACCCTAATAACCTCACCTCCTCCCCATTCCTCTGCGTTTGACGTCCTGTAGAAAAACTGATGAAGTCTGGTCTTGATTTGTTATATAATTGGCATTCATTGTTTAGTAAATCACTATGTTCAAAAGCTTCAACTTACCTTTCTTTTCAGCCAGTTCATTTTTCACTGAACGCAAAGTCCTGTCTACATTTCTTAGCTCTCTCCCAGTCTTCTATTGCAGTCACTCCTTACTTCTACCTCTTAAATTCTTGGATTTTTATTTTCATTTTTATTATATCATTATTTTCATGCCAGGAGCATAGACCCTTTTGCATTTTATTTAAGTTGACATTTATTTCTTTCGGAATCAATAGAAAATTGTGAATCATTCCATAGATAGTTTGATTATTCGATGAACTTTCATAGTTATTTAAAACGGGATTGGGGCAGCTAGGTGACTAGAGCACCAGCCCTGGAGTCAGGAGGACTTGAGTTCAAATATGGCCTCACACTATTGACACATATACTAGCTGTGTGACTCAACCCCAATTGCCCTGCACAAAAAAGGGTTTTTTTTATATAACTTCTTGGATTATTCATTATATAAAAATGTAGAAGTTTAAAAGATTCATTATGCAGTTTACTTGAGGATGCTACTATAATTGTCCAGTTAGTATCTTTCCTGATTCCCTACAATTTTTTTTAAGTAAGCCTTCATGTCATTCAATAATAGGGATACTTTTACCTCTTTTTTTTCTATCTTCATACGTTGATTTCTCTCACTTTAATACCTCTAATACCATTACAGGTACTATATTAATTAATAAGGAGGAGATTTGCCATGTTAACTATATTCCTATATGTATTTGGAAGGATGCTAGTGAATGTCTTTGTATGCAATCTTTGCTTTTAAAAGATATATTATTATGATATAAAAATCTCTCTTTATGTTTATTTCAAAATTGTTTTCAGAGTATTTCATTTTTTTTTCGTAAAGGGTTTTCTGCATGTGATGAGAAAAACCTTTTGTTTTGGGAAACTTTAATTCAGATGTCATTTTTTTTTCTAATGTTTAAATATTTTTATAACTCTAATGCAAATCCAACTTACCAAGGGTGAATTTTATATTGGATGAATCACTGTAGAACATTTGACAAAAATTTATTTAATATTTTGAATAGATGCTTGTTAATTATATTAAAAGATATCACCTGTGTTTTGTGATTCTCTAGTTTGAGAACTGGGTTTTATTTGCCTCTTAAAATATTTTTGGTATATATTCTTGAGAATAATGACGGTAGAATTGGTGCCATTTTGTAGAAAAAAA
The DNA here is from genome assembly GCA_028646595.1 of Phalanger gymnotis. Taxonomy (NCBI): domain Eukaryota; kingdom Metazoa; phylum Chordata; class Mammalia; order Diprotodontia; family Phalangeridae; genus Phalanger; species Phalanger gymnotis. The sequence goes on along the minus strand of JAQQSZ010000251.1, from coordinate 1,285 downwards.
AAGATTTATAAAATTCCCCTGTGAATCCACCAGAAGCGAGACTTAACCCCTTCTTGGGTAGTTCCTTTACATTTAGTTCAGTTTCATCATCTTATATTGGACTATTTAATATCTCTATTTGGTCTTCTGGTACTCTGCGTATTTAATATATCTGAAAGACTTCTTCACATTTCACAGACTCAGTGAATCTACTGAAAGAAAGCCATATTTTCTTTAATGTTACCGTAGTAATAAGTAAATTTGCAGCATCCCTCATATTGAGTAATGAATTATCTCGAAGACACTTTACCATTTGATTAGAAGTTATTTACTAAATAACTCAGAAAAAAAAAACATCCTGTTCCATAAGTTTTAATTAGTATCTCTGTATTTCTCTCTTTGGCTGAATCTAATGATTAAATAAACCTCAAAATTAATGATTGTACTACTCATTAATGATTCAGCCAATAGTGAAATATACATTTATGTACAAAATATAAGAAACAGATCCTATGAAAGTAATAGTCCTTGAGGCTGCAATAATGCTTACATACCTAATAAAGTTACAACACTGTTGAATTGAAAACATGAAGGAAATACTTTTGTAATCCTCATATATTATACTATGGAAAGTAAGGAACCAGTGTGATATATGCACAATACATTTTCTGATTCAAAAAAAAATCAGTCATTAATTAAATTGCTTTACTTGAAGAATGTTTGATTTGCATGACAAGAATCATATGCTATAAGAACCCAGATTTGTAGTTATGACCTTGAATTAAAAGAAACATATTAAAAAGTATTTTTTCATCTAACTTGTTTTTTTTTCTTGATATTCAACTAAAATGACAGAATTATCAATTTCAATGTGTCATTTCTATTCTGAAAATATAGAATTATCTATAAAATAACCCTTTAAGAATCATTGTACGTGATTTGATAATGGAGTGGATAAGAGAAAGTTTATTTTTTTTAGTAGACACATAATAGGGAATCAATATTTTCACCACATTATTTTATCCATAAATGAAGGTAGGAACATACTGAAATATGTGTTTATCTTATTCTGCCTCTACAATTTTGTCCTTCACACTTAGAAGGAGGAGTACAAAGTGAGATTGAATTTGATGGAGAATGACTAAAAACTGTGCTTTTTTGGAGATAGAAAACTTGAGTTCCATGGCATACAAAAGCTTTTATTTATTTCTTTTCACAGATACAGAGCAGTGTCTGCAGTGCTCTGAAATTCAGTACTCAAGGAAAGAGAGAGATCAATGCCTCCCTAAGACTGTGACTTTCCTGG
>JAQQSZ010000250.1:0-23682 GCA_028646595.1 Phalanger gymnotis | reverse complement strand
TTGACTTCTTAAGGAGGGTGGGTGGGAAGGGAAGCAGGGAGAGAATTTGGAACTCAAAGTTTTTAAAAAATAGATGTTCGAAAACAAAAAGTTTTTGCATGCAACTAGAAAATAAGATACACAGGCAATGGGGCATAGAAATTTATCTTGCCCTACAAGAAAGAAAGGGAAAAGGGGATGGGAGAGGAGTGGGGTGACAGAAGGGAGAGCTGCCTGGGGAACAGGTCAACCAGAATATATGCCCTCTTGGAGTGGGGGGGTGAGTAGAAATGGGGAGAAAATTTGTAATTCAAACTCCTGTGAAAATCAGCACTGAAAACTAAATATATTAAATTATAAAAAAGGGTTAATAAGAGGGGCCCTAGATGCTTTTTCAAGTCAAAAAAAAAAAAAAGAAGGGGTAAGATGGAGAGGAGAGAGAAAAGGAAAGGAAGCCAGAGGGACCAAGAGAGCCCTTATGGAATATCTTTGGTTAGTGGGCATGGTATTGGTACAGTGTCAGTAAAAGTGATGGAGAAGAAGCCCTTCAGCAAGTAAGATGAGAACTAAGAGAAAGAAGTGTCATGAGAACCTCAAGGTAAGAGAGTATACAGGAGAAGGTAATCAAATGCCGAGTTTCACAGTCATAAAAAGATGAAGTCCAAGAAGAGGCCTTTGGGTATGACAATTAAGAGATCCTTGGTAACTTTGGAGAAGGTGCCTTCAGTGAAATAATTAAGCTTAAAAATCACATTGCAGAGGTATTAGAAGGATGATGGAGAGATAACAGAGCCAACAGTTATGGATAGCTTTTTCAAGGAAATAAGCTGAGGAGGAAAGATATAGGGCATGGTAAGATTACAGAACAATAAAGTATGAGAGGTTTGTTGTTGTTGCTGTTTTTGTTTTGTTTATGATTGGGGAAATTTGGGCATACTTGTAAGCAACAGGAAACCATAATGTAGGGATAGAATGAAGATAAGAAAGTAGACATAAGGGTAGAGTCAATAGTCTGAAGAAGACTAGACTAAGTGATAGAATCAAGGGTACATGCAGAGGGTTTATCCTTGCTAATCAGAAAGGACAATTTGTCGTTACAAGATGTCATAAAGGAGGAGATAGGAAGTGTGTGGGATGAAAGACCCTCACCAATTAAAAAGTTAATTTGTAGTAAGGAGCCATCTCAGGGTAGGAACAAAAATAAATTTTATTCAATTCCCGAAAATAGGGTATCTTCTGCCAGCACAGAACAGAACCAGCAAAAGAGGCAAAGTACAAGGGGCAAAGAACCAATAATTATACCTAACACAAGAGAATTCCTGCCCACCTCTGACCCTTCTCACCATTGACTGGGAGGCGGGCTTACAATGTGAGCATGAAAAGCTAGACAAAGAAGTGGGAAATCAAGGCACAGAAACTCCAATTCCCATTCCCTAAGTTAATGAGTACAACTGAGGTGACATCTATAAATCTGAAGGAGAATAGGATAAGGGGAGGGGGAGACCCTCTCCATTCTTCTACGGTACTTTTACAGTAAGGGAAAGCAGGTCACAGTGACCCTATCCTTACTGAGCAAATCTTTAAACCAGAGCAAGAAGAAAGAACAAAATGTTTCAAGGTAAACTTTCTCAGAGGCTGAGCCATCAGATTCTCACAGCCTCAGAATTTTTCCACTTCCCTGTTTCCCTATTTCTTGATTGTTAAATATTTCTTAGTATAGATATAGATATATATTTATACATATCTTCCCTGTGAAGTCTTCACATTTTACCTACCTCACACATAAGGGATAATGTTAGAGTGATGTGAGATTAAGAGGAGAAGAGAGAGGTTGTCTTCAATGAATGATCTTAATTTTCTCAGCAATATGAAGTGAAATCCTTAGAAGAGTGGGGTGGAAGTGTTGAGGTTTGGGGTTGAAGGGTGCTCAAGACCCCAAAATACTGACTTGCGTGGTCCTGCCATATGAATTGGACTCATGCCTTCTCAGCCAAAGAAAAACATTGCTAATGCCAAGAGGGCCAGATTAATCTGAGCTCAGCTTCAGCTTCATGTAGGCGAGATGAGACTTGTATAAAGAAAAATTGTGGGAGGGATCTAGGGTTAGTTAAGTAGTCTTGGGTGACAAGAGTAGGGGTTTAGGGAGGGTCTTGAGGAGGATCTTGATGGGACTAGGGTACCTAGAGGTCAGACTCCAGGAGTGAGATTAAGGGTGGGAAATGGCCGCCTGGAGATAACAGACAATACAGGGCTAGGCTAGTTCAAGGGTAACGGAGATTTGGGTTTAGGAAAGGCCTATGGCCTCAGGCAAAGGCCAGATCTAGTGGGAAGATTCAAGGAGAGTTCAAGGGGGTTCCCAGAGACTGTAACCCATTAGAAGGAAGGATTTGACATGAGAGGCTTGAGAGGAGAGGGAAAGTTTTGGAACAGTGTCTATGGTGAGTGGGAAATCAACCAATTAGGGAGGTGTAATAAGATTGTATTGCTTTAGTGAGGACCAGTTGAAATTAACTAGTATACATATGATACTGACACATTTAACATGTGATTTCTTCCAATTCTGTTCATCAGCCCTTAGGCTGGATCAAAGGAGGCAGGCAAGTAGAGTAATCCAAAGTTAGAGTTTAACAAGATATGATTATGGATAAGAAAAGGGAGAAGAGGAGTCAAGAGCAGAGGATAGTGTAGAGTTGAACTGGCTCACAAAGTGGTCAATATTGGGAAGTGAAGAGAATGCAACTAGTGCAGGAGTGATGACTTGATAGAGTATTGAAGGACTGAGGAACTGGATATCACAGAGGACAAAGTGTAGGTTTAGGAAGAGTGTAGAAAGCTATGGTAATCAAAGCTATGATAATCACTATGTGTAGCTAAAATGTAAGAATAGGTTGTGGAAGTTGATGTAGAACAGGGAATCATGACATTTTACCTATGTGGCATAGTGGAGAAGAGCCATGGACCTGGAGTCAGGAAGACCAGAGTTCAAATCTAGCCTCAGATACTTATTATCAGTGTGATTTTGAGGAATTCACTTAACCTCCTCTATTTGCTTCATTTTCCCTATCTGTAAAATGGAGATTATACTAGAACCTGCCTCCCAGGGTTGTATGACATATGTATATGTATATATATATATATATATATGCATATATATACCTATATAGATATATATAGATAGATAGATAGATAGATAGATATACACACACACACACACACATACACAAACACACACACACATATGCACACAAATGATATATGTTAGCTGTTCTTATATCAGCATGGATTTTGAAATTCTCTAGAATGAAGGAAGAAAAGCTGGTATTGAGAGAAAAGAAAGAGTTGAGATCAAGGCTTTGAAGTTATTCAGAAATGAAGAAGAACGTCTTAGGTGTGTCACAAGATTGAATGGGTGGTAAATTTGAAGTGAATGAAGGGAAGATAAGAAGTGGCACTTTGGGAAGGAGAGTTAAGACTGATGAGGATGAGAAAAACTGATTAGGCATCAGTTTTTGAAGGTGGGAATTTGCTCTTGGCTACTAAGGGAACAGTATCTCAGGAACTAGGGAAGTATGAAGGTATGGGAATATGTCAATCTTTGTTGAATGAGCGCAGACAGAGTAACTGGGAGGTTTAATAATGAATGTAAGTGATTAGGAAGTTTCAGGTCAATAATTTGTGCTGGCTCAGCCCTCATGTACCCCATCTCCTCTGTTGCTATCAATTTGGACAAGGATGGTGAAGGATGGATGGTGATGTGGTGACCCCAACCTCATTGTTCCATTGGGAAATAGAGAGAGGAAGTGGAAAATGGCTTGAATAATATTGGAAGTCCCTAGAAACAGGGTTCAGTGGAATTGTGCCCTTTACCTAATCCATAATCAATGCATACATATGGATCATTTCTAATCCAACAAAGGACACTCTGCTCTGAGAAGGTAAAGGTCAGAGAACAAGGAAGAGAAACAGGAGAAAAAACTGCCACCAAAAAAAAAAATGCAGGGAAGAGTAAGTAGGAGGAGAAAATGTAAATAAATCAGAACTAAGCTAAGCCAAATGCTGAATAGTTATAATGATCAATCTTGGACTTAGGGAAAAAAAAATAATGGAATATACTTTTCCCATTTAGATAGAAGTGTGAGATTAAAGGTACGGCATGTTAAAAAATCATATTTTCAATTGGTTTTGTTAACCAAATGTTTTTATTTGTTAAAAGAACATCTTGCCCTGCTGGTGGTGGTAGTACTGAGGACGTATCCTGTAATGATTGTGGTACTAAAAAAAAAAAAATATCACAACCCTAATCCACCATAGTAAAAATAAATAAATGACAGCTCATAGGTAGCTAATTTTATGGAAGAGAAAAAAAACAAAGAAAACTAATTACTAGGTGCTATATTAATATGATCCCACTATTTCTTAATTAGACAGGCAGTAGGGCAGAGTAGCTCAAACACTGACATTAGTCACATGAAGAACTAAGTCTATGTCTTTCTTCTGGTGCATACTGTCTACAACTGTCTGAGACCCTTAAAATCTATTTGCTTATGTATAGTTTATTTTCTAAAATGTGTATGTGTATGCAACAATTTTGTAATTTGCACTGGAAGGGGAGATAAAGAGAATTTTCACTTGGAGAATTCTCAACACTGATGAAATTGATGACAGTACAGTCTGTGGGAACCCTCTTGAGCCCCACCCTGAATCTTCCTACTTGATCTAGCTTTTCATGCCCAAATAGCCTAGCCTAGCCTTCCCTTCCATTGTCTGGCTACCTCTGGATTGCCTTCTGGCTGTTTTCCACCCTTGATCATGATCAAAATATCTATAACCTAACTCTCTTATTGTCTGTCATCTCCAGGTAGCCTTCAGCTATTTCCCACCCTGGAGTCTGACCTCACCCCAGTCACCCCAGTCCACTCTAAACCACTCCTCTAGTCATCTCAGACTACTCAAGACCACCCTAGATCCCTCCTACAATCTTTGTGTATATAAGTCTCATCTTGCCTCCATGAAGGAGCTCAGATTCAATCTAGCTCAGATTAAATCTGGCCCCCTTGTGAAAACAAGCATCACAAAGGGTGAGATTTCTTAAGACAAGCCATTATGGCAAACCCTTAATAAACTTTGTCTTCTTCCTTGGCTGAGAAGGCTTGGGTTGAATTTTTTCGGCAGGACTCAGCATGTCAGTATTTTGGGGTGTTGAGCACCCCTCAACCCCAAACCTCTTCAAAATCACAGATCCCTCCTAACCAAAATTATAATTGTTTATTGGTGCTCAAATGCTCAAAGAGTTTATAATATGTTACATTTTTTTTCAAAAGCAATTTGATAAGCTGGACATACATAATTCACATTTCAGAGACAGGTACAACGCTGTCATCACCTTCTGTAGCCTCAGAGTAATCTTCACACATCTTTCCCTTAGTCTTAAAGAAAAGGGATGAATTTGAGAACTTGTGTTTAGCAATCTAAATGAACATCAGGACATTTTATGGGTATATCTTAAGTGTCAAAACCTGCAGACAAAGTCTGTAAACTTGAGTAATGTGAAAAACATGTGTGATTTCACTTGTCCTCAGTTCAGTTTGAATAGATTCATTAATTCCCGTATGTTCTCTTGATGGATTTATGTATAGACCATCTGGGGGAAAAAAATAATCACTCTAATCCTTTCTACTCTCATTGTGAATGCTATCATCCTTTACTGCATGATTTTCTATTTTTAATCATTACATATGCTTTCTACATTTAATTTTTCTGCCACATTGTATTCTATTTTGATTTCATTATGATATCAATCTGTCCATCATATATTCATGTCCTGTGTTCTGCTTTCTCTAATAGTTTTACTCTGTTCTTCTTTCAAGTGTCATATTTATATTTCTTGCTTGAATCATTATCGTTTTTAGAAACAATGTCTTTTTTTTAAATGGATGACCTTTTGTTATTTAGTAATTACACCATTTATCATGTTCTATGATTATACATACCTACCTATTTTCCTGGATGCCCATGTTCCAAAGTGTAAATTATTTTATGACTTATTTTGTTGTTCAGTCATTTCAGTTGTGTTTGACTCTTTTTTACCTCATTTGGGCCTTTCTTGGCAAAGATACTAGAATCATTGGTTATTTCCTTCTCCATCTCATTTTACAGAAGATGAAACTGAAGCAGAGTTAAGTGAGTTGCCCAAGCTAACACAGCTAGTAAATGTTTGAGGCCAGATTTGAACTTAAGTTTTCCTGATTCCAGTACAGGTACTGTATTCACTGTTCTACCTAGCTACCCAAATTTTATGTCTAAGCAGATAATAATTTAAAATTAGATAACAAAACATGACTTTCTACAAAATGTTTTAATAGCAAATTATAAACTTTTGTCAAAAAAAAAGAGGAAATCTGGGATTCTAAAACAAATGAAGAGGGACATTTAAGAAGAATATCTGGGTTAGTAATTAACTTTTCTAAAATATTTCTTAAAAATGTCCATTTTATATAAAGTAATTAAAAGAAAATCTGAACGAATTTGAAAAAAAAAGTATTGGTATGTCACAAATAAATTTGCATTGTTGCACTCATTTTAGTATTACTTCTCTAAGAAATTATAATATTTCATTTCAAATTTAAACTTGCACCATGATATTTTCTTTCTTCTTTTTGCCTGGTTTACAGAGTATCAATTGACTTTCATTGGGGCTCTTGTAATAATAATTAGTAAACATGAACAATGAAAAAATTTTAAAAAATTCTGTATCCCATCATCTCCTTTTATTCTTCCTCTCTACATTTATTTTTTTTTTCCTTCAAAGTCAGGGGAAATTTCAAATCAGTTTGAAAGAAGGCAAATGTATATACAATCTCACAAAATAATGAAACTCAGAACTGGAGATTGTCCAATGAATATCCCTTTTCTGAAGAGGTTATTGGTAGGGAACCATAAGTTTCTAGGGTTGCTCGTGACCCCAAAATACCAACACTCCGGGTCCTGCCGAAAGAATTCGACTCAAGCCTTCTCAGCCAATGGAAAAGACAATGTTTATTAAGGATTCAACATCATGGGTTGTCTTAATAAATCCCACCCTTTGTGATGCCTGTTTTCACAAGTGGGCCGGACTCAATCTAAGCTGAGCTAGATTGAACCTGAGCACCTTCATGGAGGCAAGATGGAGATTATGTATACACAAAGATTGTAGGAGGGATTGAGGGGTGGTCTGGGGTGACTAGAGGAGGGCTTTAGGGAGGGTCTTAAGGAGGAGTCTAAGGAGGACCAAATGAGGTTAGAGTCCAGGAACCAAGAGAATGGGATTAAGCATGGGAAGTAGCTGAAGGCATGGATATCAATAGTAGCAAGGGTAGGAAGTAGCTGGACAATAAAGGGCGAGGCTAGGTAGAGATTTGGGCCTAATGATAATGTAAGGCTTATGGCCTTAGGGAAAGGCCAGATTTAGTTGGAAGATTCAAGAACAATTCAAGGGGGCTCCCAGAGATTGTATTCTAGATTCAAGGGGGTTCCCAGAGACTGTGCCCTCATCATTTCTATTACATTATGATGAGAAGCCAAATAAAACCACTTGAAGACCTTCAGTCCTATGTAATTCACAACCTTCAACAACCAATGATTCTCAAAATGAGAAAGGTCTGATTGTTGGGAAATTTGAGCAATTTTATTGATCAGAATCTAGTTCACCCACTCTATATATTTTCCACATGATCTGTTTTTGAATCATATCTCTTGTATTTTACACAATCTATCAACCTGGATTTTAGTGAAAACAGTTAATACAACAAAACGGAAATTTTTAATCGGGGCAAGTTGAGTAGCGACTTGAGATGCCACAGAGCAAGTGCTGGAGTACCCAAGGAAAGGGTCTAGAAGAGGTTTTTGTAGGGTACTAAGGTGGACAGAATTACTAGACTGCCAGTGGGAGGGGTTCGGAATCAACAGTTTTGCCAAATAAGTTGTTTTGTACAACAAGCAAAAGTCCCTAAAGGAAGTTTGGGAATCTGAGAGGGCAGAGTTGCAGAGATTTACAAAATAGTCAGAGGCTGGAATGACACTGTTAGGTTAGCCCCAAGCAATTCATTGACCTGGGAATGGAGACCAGGTCAGGTTCAGTCAGTTTTCAGTTGACTATGATTGTCCAATCTATTTTTTTTTTATTTTCTAAATTATATTTTGAAGTAATAAAAGTCAATTTTCTTTCCTTTCCCTATTAAAAAAAAAGCCGTAAAGCAGAATCTTTGTAACAAATATGCATGGTGAAGCAACACAAATTATTGAATTGGAGATACAGATATAGGTATACCTCTCTTTCTCTCTCTCATCTGTGTGTGTGTGTGTGTGTGTGTGTGTGTGTGGGTGGGTGGGTGTGTGTGTGTGGGGGGTGTATCCGCATTCTATTACCTCTAAATGAGGGTGTAGGTAACATGCTTTATTGGGAGTCTTCTGGAATCACACTATATTAGTCGGACTATTTAAGTCTTTAAAAGTTGTTGGTCTTTACAACATAATTTATATCACATAATTGTTCTCACAGTTTTACTCATGATACTATGAAGCAGTCCATATGAGTCTTCCCACGTTTCTCTATTTGTCTATCTTCAAGTACTTTTTGCTATGATATACTTGATGGCTTTCCCCCCTACTTTCATTCTTTTTTTCATATTTCTCATTGTCTCATAAAGTTATAAACATTGCTTTAGTCTATTTTAATTTTTAAGCAACCAGTTATTAGGTATTTTTTTTTCTATCCTGTGCCAAGGTGTTGTCTTTTTCCAATTGATTTTTCAACACTTTTCATTTCCCTCTAATTCTTTCCTTTCTTATTTTCATTTATAAAATCATTTTTTTAAATGCTTGCTTCCTTTTTTCCAGCAATTCTAGTTGAATATGTACACAAGCTGCATATGTCTTTGAGGCTTTGCTTGTAGATATTTTGAAGCCATTCTCTTCTTTTAGCTTTATTTCTTCACCATGACTTTCAACATAATAGTTCTTTGTGATGAGATTCATCTTATTATTCAGTTTGGCTGATCCTTTTCACCTCAAATATTGACTTTATGCTTTGATTTAGAACCAGCCTCCATGCACTTATGAGAATATCTTTACCTTGTGTGTTTTGTGTGTGTGTGTGTGTGTGTGTGTGTGTGTGTGTGTCCTCTAGGGATGCCTACCACAGATAATTTCTTGGGGCATTGAATAATCTGTTATTTAACAATCTTGGAAACCACTTATGTTGAAAATTTACCAGATTTCACTGTCCCTAAAGTAATTTGATCCATAGAGAAACCTGAACTCTGCACTCCCTGTCTGAACCTTGTAAGTTCCTCACGTGGATTTTGGTCTAAGCAATACAACTATAGACTTTAATCTAGTTTGATGTCTAATAGAATTCTCCTTCACTCAGCCACTGTCAGGAAACTGGAAAGCTCTTCAGGTTCCGGGTGCCCATTTGATCTAGGCTTTCTTCTCCATATTTTTCAGGCTTTATATAGAGCGGATGGTTGGTTATCATGCCCGTTCCACAAAGTCACACAGCTGCTGTTTGCTTTTGTGTCCATTTTTTGCTCAGTATAAAGCCAAGGAATCTTCCCTGACCAAGGCCTCAAATCTTAGATTCAAGTTTCCTTTTTAGACAGCACTTTTGCTGTTAACCAGTTCTCATGTATAAGTATCTGACCTCCTTGTTAGCACCTCTTTCTATTCTCTTTAAAATTATAAAGTCTCCTGTGTCAGATCTTGGAGTTCTTGCCCTCATGCACAGTGACAAGACAGGCTCTCCTTATGTCCCTGTGCTTGAATTATCTGCAGATGAAATGCTTCTGGCTAGATTCCATTCCCAGTGTTTCCAGACCTCTTTCTTTCTATGTCCAGGAATGGAAAAAAAAATAATTCATGATTTTTTTTTTCCTTGACTTTCCTGATCAAGGCTCAGTCTCTTGCATTTCCCAGAACTTTTTAAAGAAATTATTATACTTTTACTCCTTTTCTTCCATCTTTACTGATCTGCTCATCAACTTACTGAGCTTAAACCTAAGATTCTACACTTATCCTTACTGTGTTTCATTTTATTAGATTTATTCTGATAGTCTAGTCTGTTAGGATTTTTTTTCCTCTTTCTGTCATATCAAATTAACAAGGAATGGCTAAGTGGGATTGTCTTGAAAGAATTCAGACTCAGATTGTCTCCAAGACAAATAATAAGACATTTATTGGGGTGACACACCCAGCAGACTTTGCTCCTTATGGGAGGCTGTTTTAACAATTTGGCTAGTAGCTACTGTGGGGATGTAAGACCAACAACAACCATCACGCAGAACCCTGCAAAAACCCAGGTCCTTTTGATCTGCTTTACTAAGGAAAGCAATGTTAAGGGGATAACAATCTTACTTTAATCCCGCATACAAATATCAATCACTTAGTTCAGGGGAAAAAGCCAGCACCCTGAACTTCAGAGCAAATGCCATCAAATTACAAACAAAACAAATAAAATTCATAGTTACCAACATCTGAGTTCAGCCAGGGAGCTTGACAACAGCTTGCTTAGAGTCACGTGTCACTACTGCTACAGCTCAAAGCTCCAAAAAAAAGAAAGCCAACCCCTGATTTTATATATCTTGTTCCGGGTCAAAGGTGAGTCACACAAGCGACTCACCTATGTGACCTAAAATAGTCACAATAATGAGATTTAAACACACATGGTCTAAAAGCCTTTGACGTCACAAATATGTCACTCAAACCCATTTTGATTGCCAATACAGAGGCTAGAGCCCCAAGTGTACTCTGCTTCTTATGGGATATATAACACTGGGCTGGATTATGTGTCTGGTATCCACACAGACAGGAAAGTGAGAGGAAGAGCTACTATACTACAGTTTAAGAAGATAGGAGGAGGAACAGGAGAGGTGGTAGGGAAGCACTGCTCTGGAATGTCAGGTAGTCCAGAGTGTCTTTGTGAATGCAAACAGATAAGTCCATGGAGAGGGGCATCAATGTGTAATCTTCCTGAGGTCAGATGGTGATCTATGAGCACTTCCTGGTTGGTCACATCCTGCATTCTATCTCATATTTTACATCCTTCATTCTGTTTGCTCCATCTACCTCTAGTATTCCTATCTGCCTCATCAATACAACATATGAACTGCCCCTGGAATCTTTGTCATCTATAAATCTGATGATGATTCCCTTATCTCAGTAATAAATAATAAATGCTCAACAAAACAATATAATCACAATTTCCCTATGGTATACTCCTAGAGACATCCCTCTAATTAACACTGACCCATTATTCATCACTATTTGGATTCAGTCCTTCAAATATCCCCAAAATCACAGCATAACAAAATCCATCCTATATCCCTCTGACTTTTCAAGAAGGATGTTGTGAGCTATGCTGTAAAATTCTTTTTCCAAAGTCCAGAAATACTGAATACATTTCATAATTCAAAGGAGAAGATGAATTAATGACACAGAGATAGATGATAGATAGATAGATAGATAGATAGATAGATAGATAGATAGATAGATAGATAGATAATAGATAAATAATGCCTACTTTGTGCCAGGTACTGTGCTAGGGATTCAGGTAAAAAAGTGAGGTAATACATGGTCTTATGGAGCTTACATTATAACAGGAGAGTTTAACACAATTAGGGAAGTAAGTGGATAGGGAAAGGATTTTAGTTGAAAATCATAGAGACAGAGTAGAGCCGAAAAAGCAGTCAATTATCACATCCTTTCTGATAGCAATTAGACCATTGAATTAATTACTCATTCTAGAGTAAGAGGAGGAAAGCTGTGACTGAGAAGAGACTAACATATGGTCTGGGTAAATATGGTTAATCTGAGATGATTTCTTCCTGATTCAGTCCAACCCAAAATAAAACATTTTTACCATCATTAGGATCTAAGTCAAGATCATGGTTTGATTCTTCTTACTTGCAGTTTATTGGCATTGAAATCTATCCATGAATTTTTAGTGCTTAATAAGTACAACTCAGCAATCATGTATGCATGTTTTTTCATTGCCGGGAGAGAACATTACATCTTAAAGCTCACTACCTCTAAAATTTTAGATTTTTCTCTGGTATGTTGCAATTCAGTTTGTGCTAGTTAAGCAAAAAGGGCAGCTAGGCAGCTAGTAGTTCAAATATGTCCTCAGACACTTACTAGCTTTGTGACCCTGGGCAAGCCACTTAAACGTATTTGCCTCAATTTCTTCATCTATAAAAAATGATCTGGAGAAGGAAATAGCAAACCACTCCAGCAGCTTTACCAAGAAAAGAACAGATGGGGTCATGAATAGCTGGACATGACTGAAATGACTGAACAGCAACAATAAATGAAGAAATATAAAAGTAAACCCATTTCGCCAAAAATTCTTAAATTAGAATTAATGAACTTATCTTTTAAAATATTTTAATAAATCTATGTAAATATAATATCCTTGGCAATCCTATATATTAATTCATATTTTTAAAGACATAAATTCCAAAAAGGATCCATAGATTTCATCAGACTATCAAAAGGGTCCTTGACAAACAAAAGGCTTAAAAACACTTCAGCTATTAGGCTTAAAATCATTTTAGCAATACAATTAAAATATACACATGTATTAAATGTCTACTAAGTGCTACATTCTAATGATATAAAGAAAAAAAATTAAACAATCCCTGGTTGTCAAATAGTCCCTACTATCAAGGAATTGATTATCTTTGTAAGGGACAGTTCTTATAACATATAGAAAAATAGGAGAAAAAAATAGTGGAGTCACAATCAGAAATAAATTGGTGATTATAGAAGGCTGCATGGAAAAAAAAAAAGCATGATAGGATCACAGGTTTAGAATTGAAATGGTTCTTATGAGTCATCCAGTACAAACTGGTATATTTTACAGATGAGGAAACTAAGGTTCAGAATGGTTAAGTGATTTTCCTTGACTTATGTTTTGAAGAAAGAGAAGATTTCTGAGAGACAGAGATGAAGAAGTTGGCACTCAGTTTTAGCAGGCAGGAATTTGTTAATCATCTAGCAAAACAGATTGAGAAGAAAAGATCAGATATATAGAAGAAAAGCCAAGAGAAACATGTCATCAAACTCAAGGGAGGAAAAACATATGGAAGGAGGTATGTTTGACAGTTCAAAAAGCAACAGACTAGTGAATGGAAATGAAGACTGAGAAAACATGACTTATTACACTGAATTGAATCTTCTGGAGTAGTTTTTATCTAAAGGGATTGATCTGAAGGAGGAAAGATGAAATTCAAATCTTTCTTCATCTCACCCAAGAGACAGTTACAATATTAGCATAGCTATTTTTTCCTGAAGGGTGATTTAAAACTCACATAGAAACAAGGACTATTAATTATTACACAAGGACGCTAATGAGGCATATTTTAACTTAGTTTAAAAATGTAAAGTTTTCTATATTACATTGTATTTTTATTTATTTTGTTAAATATTTCCCAATTACACTTTAATCAGGTTCAGGGGTAACTGAGGAGGGTTTGACACCTCTAGTCTTGATCATTTTAAATATTTTCCAGATTTAACAGAGGTGTATCTAGTTCTTTGTAGATAAACTTATTTTCCTGAAAAACAAAACACAACAGACTTCCTAATATGGAATGAAATATAATTAAAATGTAAGTTAAATGCCAGGTGGCAAATGTTAGGTATATTTAAAATAAATATTTCACCATAAATGAGTCAGGGATAAACAACAACAACAACAACAACAATTGTCATTTGTGCAAGTATCTGAATTTTTAAGATTTAATTTTTATGTTTTCAGTAAATAGACAACCTTAAAATAAGAGTGTTATGCCAGAAATGTCTTTACATTCTATTAAACTCCACTTCCCCCATACAGTTTTCCGAATTTCAAAGTGCAAACCTTTGAAGAAGTATTAACGAAAACAGTCCACTTAGGAATGTACTGAAGCTTTTCACCTTGTAGATTTGTCATTATCCATTTGGAGAACACTTTGTCTCATATGTCAATCAATGTTTTAAATGAAAGAAATAACATCATCAACCCAAGGATGCACTATAACCTACTGGTACAGCTGCATCATCTATATTGATTCTCTGCACTTGGATAATGGTTGAGATACTCACAGATATGACACAAGACATTTGGAAACATTTTCATATTCAGCTGGTGCATAGATAATCAAGAATAAATTTGGCTCTAAGAGTAATCAATCAAGAGAAAAAAAGAAAAAGAAGAGGAAGAGCTTATGTGGATGATACTTAGTTTTTACCATGAGTTCAAAATAATCTGTGAAATACAAGGTGGTTTTAAAATAGAATTCTATTAACAATCTCCCTGAAACTGTGGCTTTTGAAAAAGTTTGAGTAATTTTTGGGTAATTTAATCATTTTATTAATAATGCCATCATTTTAATAAAAAGATGGTCATTTGGCTGTGTCTCTCTCTTAGACCAAAGACAATCACAGTGGCCAGGCTCACAGTTTTTATGCCCTTGAAAAACAGGTGTTCCCCAGGGTGGCAATTAGCCCTGAATAGTTAATATGAGAAACATGCTCACTCTAGAAAGAACACAATACTCTTTGTGATGCCAGGGAAGTTCTCATTTTATTTTAGTCAATTATTCTACATTCCTAGTGAATGGGTACCTCCCAAATGGAGAGTATGCTTTCTCAGACAAATGCAATGCTTTTTACGTGGTTCTCAATTCGAATTTTCCTTCCTTGCTCTCCATCGGCTAGATGCAACCTCCTGAACTGGCCACTTCTCAAACTCAACAGCTCATTAAGCATGCCTACGAGCTTCCAACCTTTAAACTGATCAGAAGCTGGTTCTGCTAGATCACAGCTCTGACTACAACCAGTCACCTCTGACTTACATCCTGCTATCACCCCTACAAAACCAGGAGGAGTTTTAATCCAGTGGAAATAGAATTCCTCCTATTGTTTCCCATAGTTAACAATTAATGAAAGAATAAATATTACAATGAGGAGCTGGACCTGAATTTTTATTATGTAATTTAGTTCCTATGTTACTCCCACCATTGGACAATCTATTCAAAGAATTCATGGTACTTAAATAAATAAATTTAAAGTATTAAATAAACAATTTATGTCCCACCCAAGCCTGAGAAGAATACAATGGCTGTCCCAGCCGAGTGGGATATAGATAGAGGAGAAGTTTAGCTCAACCTTCAGAGACTGAGGTCTGAAATGAGAATTAAGAAAAGGGGGAAATCTGGATTTCCACAAATCATTATTTGTTAAAAGTCATTTCTCTCAAATACACACATACACAGACACCTACGCAAATATACAGTAAATAAAGGTGCTTTAAAAAATCACTCTGAGGAAGACCAAAATACAAAATTCATAATTAAAATAAAATTAAAATTTAGTGCATGCTGAAGTTCTTTCTATTTGGCCTGTTTTCAAGAGGCATACTCAATTTTACATGTATCTGAGCATACCCATGGTCCATGAAGATCAGCTGTCAAAATCAAATCAGAATATTTAAGAGGCTAATTGAAAAGCCAGTGAGTAAATAAACTATTCTCTCTTGCATTATCTGCCAACGGAGAGCCTTTTAATTTTATCATCCAACTCATTGTGTTCTATTCATGTAACATCCTTCATGGTCTTAGAGCAGTACAGGGGAAAAAAAAATATAACAAACATACAAAATTGTAATCAAAAGTAAATTAAATAGAAGCAGAATAGATCTTCAAATGCACACTGTATTTCTGAAATCTGTGGCTAATAGAGTATCTGAAATTACACTGATTTGGTCAAGAAGCTTCTTTTGGGCAAAAAATAAATAAATAAATTAATTAAATTAAATTAAATAAAAAACACATTGATAATCAAATTTGTAGGCATCCATGGATGCTTATTACTCTATCATTGAGCTTAGAGACCTCTACAAATTCACATGCTTCTACCCAGTTTATAATCTAATTAACGAATGCTCTTAAAATTGCACCATGCTGATCAAGCCATTTCCCCTTTGCTGCTTGATTCCCTTCTACTCAATGTAAAAAATACAACTCTGATTTCAAACAAATTAATTAATCCCCTTCCTTATTTGTTTGTTTCAGGTCCATTAAATGGAAGCAATTAAATTGCTTCATATTTAAAACATGAAAAGGATAAATTTAAAGTCCCCTGTGTGAAAAGAAAAAGCAAAACTCACTTCAAACTCAACATGAACATTTTCTTCTTTCCCAATATGTAGAAAATGCCCAGGCAACTCCAAAATAGGCAAATTAGTTTTGAATATCCATTGTCCCTGAATTATATTCTGCTTAAGGGTGTGCAAATCTTTCAGGATAACTTAAATCTCACCCAGGCAGTAAAAATGTTGGCACCCAGGTTTAATGAAATTCTTTTACCTGACCATCTTCTCTTCTCAACCCTTCCTCAGGGTAAAGAAGCTGATTTAATTGGGTTCTCATCATGCAAGGTTATAAAAAAAAATGATATTAAATCATTCAGGTTTTGTCTCCTGCATTCAAATAAATCATCGGGGATTTTTGTGGATTTATTTATCTGAGTATCTATCTATCTATTTATCTCTCTATCTATGTATCTATCTATCTGCTTGTGGGGGAGTATGGCCAATTCTACACTAATAAAATCAAGGCAGGGGTGGAGCCAAGATGGTGATTGGAAAGCAGGGAATTGCTTAAGCTCTCCCCCAAATCCCTGAAAATGCCTGTAAAAAATGGCTCTAAACAAATTCTAGAGCTATGGAACCCACAAAATACTAGAGGGAAACAGGTCTCCAGCACAGGAGAACCTGGATGGTCACTGAGATGGTGCTGGGAGTGGGGTGCAGCCCAGCGTGGGCCACACCAGGACAGAACAGACCTGGAGTCACCCGGCAGAATAGGCCTTAGGGCCATGAATTATTGAGCTGTGGCAGTTACCTGACTTCTCAACCCTCAAACGCCAAAGAGCAGGATAGTGGGAAACAACAGGATCAAGTTTAGAACAGTTTGGCTGCCAGCTCTGGGTGGCAGAGGTGGTGCAGTAGTGGTAGTGGAAGCAGCAGGAAGCTCACAAGGCTGCTTCCCGAGTGTCTGGCTCACACAGTGGGAGGAATCCAGCAGCAGATAAGAATAGGAGTGCAAGGAGCACTTTGTGGGCACAGAGGCAGTTTCTCTTGCTCTGTCCTTGAATCTGGATTGCAGTCCTGGTTGGCAGTTCTCGGGGGAAGAGTAAGCTGCTGTGACAGAGCCTGTGGTGACAGAGGAGTAGAAGTAGCTATGAAAACAACAGTGCTTGGGGCCTAAAGCTTGTAGTCTCTACTCTACAAGCAGTCATACCCTGACAAAAAGCTCAAGGGTCAAGTAGTTGGCTGGGAAAATGAACAGGCAGCAAAAAGGAACTCAGACTCAAACTCTAGATTCCTTTTACGGTTACAAAGAAGACCAAAACATACAGCCACAAGAAATCAACAAAATCTAAGAGCCTACATCAAAAGCCACCAAGAAAAATATGAATTGGTCTCAGGCGAGGGAAGAGCTCAAAAAGTATTTGAAAAAGCAAGTAAGAGAAGTAGAGGAAAATTTGGGAAGAGAAATGAGAGTGATGTGAGAAAACCATGAAAAACAAGTCAATGGTTTGCTAAAGGAGACCCAAAAATTACTGAAGAAAATAACACCTTAAAAAATAGACTAACTCAAATGGCAAAAGAGGTCCAAAAAGCCAATGAGGAGAAGAATGCCTTGAAAGGCAGACTTAGCCACATGGAAAAGGAGGTCCAAAAGACCACTGAAGAAAATACGATCTTAACAATTAGATTGGAACAAGTGGAAGCTGGTGACTTTATGAGAATTCAAAACATAAAACAAAACCAAAGGAATGAAAAGGTGGAAGACAATGTGAAATATTTTATTGGAAAAACCACTGACCTGGAAAATAGATCCAGAGGAGATAATTTAAAAATTATTGGACTAACTGAAAGTTATGATCAAAAAAAAAAAGAGCCTAGACATCATCTTTCAATAAATTATCAGGAAAACTGCCCTGAGATTCTAGAACCAGAGGGTAAAATAGAAATTGAAAGAATCCACCGATTGCCTCTTGAGAAAGATCCCCAAAAGAAAACTCCTAGGAATATTATCACTAAATTCCAGAGTTTCCAGGTCAAGGAGAAAATACTGCAAGCAGCCAGAAAGAAACAATTTGAATATTGTGGAAACACAATCAGGATAACACAAGATCTAGCAGCTTCTAGCTTAAGGGATCAAAGGCCTTGGAATGTGATATTCTGGAGGTCAAAGGAGCTAGCATTAAAACCAAGAATCATCTACCCAGCAAAATTGAGTATAATGCTCCAAGGCAAAATATGGATTTTCAATAAAATAGAGTACTTTCAAACTTTCTCAATGAAAAGACCAGAGGTGAAGAGAAAATCTGACTTTCAAACACAAGAATCAAGAGAAGCATGAAAAGGTAAACAAGAAAGAGAATTCATATGGGACTTACTAAAGTGGAACTGTTATATTTACATTCCTACATGGAAAGGTGATGTGTGTAATTCATGAGACCTTTCTCAGCATTAAGAGAGTTAAAGGGAACATAGAGGGCACAGGATGAGTTGAATATGAAGGGATGATATCTAAAAAATAAAATAAAATTAAGAGGTGAGAGAGGAATATGTTGAGAGATGGGGAAAGGGAGAGATAGAATGGGGTAAATTATGTCACATTTTTGGCAAGAAAAACCAGTTCTGTTGGAAGGGAAAAGGGGGCAGGTGAAACGGAATGAGTGAATCTTGCTCTCATCAGATTTGACTTGAGGAGTGAATAACATACACACTCAATTGGTTATCTTACTCTACAACAAAGTAAGAGATAGGGGATAAAAAGGGAGGGATGATAGAAGGGATGGAAGATAGGAAGAGAAGGCAACCAAAAGCAAACACTTTTGAAAAGGGACAGGGTCAAGGGAGAAAATTGAATAAAGGGAGATGGGATAGAATGGAAGGACATATAGTTAGCCTTTCACAACATGAGTTCTGTGGAAGTATTTTATATAATGGTACATGTGTGACCTATGTTGAATTGCTTGCCTTCCTATGGAGGGTGGGTGGGAAGGGAAGAAGGGAGAGAATTTGGAACTCAAATTTTTAGAAACAGATGCTCAAAAAAAAGATTGTTTTTGCATGCAGCTGGGAAACAAGAAATATAGGGAATGGGGCATATAAATCTATCCTGCCCTACAAGAAAGTAAGGGGAAAGGTAATGGTGGTGGGGAGTGGGGTGACAGAAGAGAGGGCTGACTGGATACAAGGCAATCAGAATATATGCCATCTTGGAATGGGGGGAGGGTAGTAATGGGGAGAAAATTTGTAACTCAGAACCTTGCTGAAATCAGTGTTGAAAACTAAAATACTAAATGAAAATGATAGAATTAAAAAAAATAAAATCAAGGCAGATATTGCTTCAATGTGGTTTTTATTTGTGTGGATTTCTTTGGCTAGAACTAATTTTTTAGTAAGGATTCCTCAGGATGTTTTCCATTTTCATTAGAAACTGCACAATTTTGGAAAAGGAGCCATCGAATAAATATATGATATGAGTATTGGATTGGCCATCATTAAGAGACAATGACTGTATAAACATTTGATGTAACTGGCATTTATTATTTCATATCTACACTTTAAAACCTTATCATAGGAAACACATAAGAACATTAAATACGGCAACCTAAGCATTTCAAATCATGGAGGAGCCAAAAAGGGGGGAAAGGGGCACTAATATTTCCATAATGAACTACAGAGTCTTCTAGCCTTTTCATACAGCAGTACAAATAGAAAATTTATGACATATTAAAATGTGTCTGTTGACATTTTGGGAATAGAAATGCTCTTTGACATGAAGATGAGGAGGGAAAAAGTCCTCAAAAAAGTTATACTCTGATATTTCTTTGCTGCATGAATGAGATCCAGTATTTCCATTACAGGGCATATACCTGAAGTAAAATATAGAAAATGGAAATTACTTTATAGACATCAAAATATTAACACCCCAAAACTTATGGCAGCAATGTAAAAAAAACCCTAAAAATTAATTAGTTGCCTAAGAATTGGGAATGGCTAGGGAAATTGTTGCATGTACTAGAATATCTTTATGCTATTACAAACAATGAATAGCAGAGATTCAGCATAACGTAAGAAAACTCATTTGAACTGGGGCAAAGCAAAGTAATCAAAATAAAGGGACACACACCTAAGCACAGGTGTGCACACACACACAAGTACATAAACACTCACTCCCTCACACATACACACGCATACATTTCAATTGTGTACTTTTAGTTATGCCTGTACTGATGTACAAACCATATTTATGTAAAAGAAAATAGTACTAAAAGACATCTGAATTCAGCAAAGCTAAGAAAGACCAATCTTTATCCCAGAGGCTTTACTGATTTTGAGACATGCCTTGTTAAGTTATATGTGGAGTTGGTGCATTGTAGGGATGCGGTAATAGAATGTCAGTTTTGATAAATCTTTGTACTTTTGTTAAGGTGGCGGGGTGAGTTGTTCATAGAGGTAAATTTTTGGAAAGTGACCACCATGCAAAAACAAATGAAGGGTGATTGAATAATGAATTTGTTGTTTTGTTTTGTTTTACAGAGATAAGGGAATGCTGAGAATTACAAGGTCCTTAGACTATCTGTAAACATTAATTTTGCTTATGGCACTCTCAATGAGTGTTCTAAATCCAGCAAATGATCTAATACAGGAGGAATTAAATGACATCTTTCAGCATGTTTTTCTATAAATGAAATTTTTCTATAAATGAAATTATAAATGAAATAAGAAGATTCACCTTAATTGAAGGGCTCCTTACACAATTTCCTGAGAAAGGAAAATTAAGGACTTTATGCAATAGCTTTTGCCACATGATAAGAAATATCATTGGATGGGGTATTTGTCCATTTGATCCAGAAACTTTCAAGATGAGCATATATACAAAGGGAAAGGATATAGTTGCACCTTATTTGCCAAGTCTATTATAGGGCAAAGTAGATAAATTTAATTTCAACATCAAAAGATAGGATAGGAGCCTCTATAAATTTCAACACATACTTGGTGACTTAAAATAGAAGGTAGAAAACAGATAATATTTTTTTAAAAGTTAGACAAATAAACTTTGTAATTGATAAGTAAGAAAAAAGAAAATGCATGTAGTTACTCAAAAGCATTGTTGCTACCCACATTTCATGAATGCTTTTTTCCTGATTATTATTTATCTTCATAAATATTGAGTTCTACATTCTCTCCCTCCCTCCAACACCACCTCTAACCACTGAGAAGGCAAACAATATATCAATTTCATATGTGAAATCATTCAAAAATATGTCATATTAGCCATATTACAAATATATATACACCTACATACATATATACATATACATACATGCATATATACATACACGTATGTGTATATATACATATATATGTACACACACATAGACACACACATACAAATACTTCAATTTGTACTGAGTTCATCAATTCTCTCTCTGGAGGTAGATAATATTTTTTCATTAGTCCCTTGGAATTGTCTTGGGTCATTGTATTGATCAGAATTGTCAAGCCTTTCTTTCTCAGTTTGTCATCATTACAATATTGGTGTTTCTGTGTACAATGATCTTTTGGTTCTTCTCACTTTGCCTTCTGTATGGCTTGCGAGTTTGTTTGTTTCTCTGAAACCACCCTTATGTATATATGTATACATATATACATATACACACACACATATGTGTGTGTATATATATATATGTACATATATATCTATATATATATTTTCATTTTTCAACATTCACTTCCACAACTTCCTGAAGTCCAATTTTTCTCCCTATCACTCCCCTCCCCCCACCACAGGACAGCATGCATTTTGATTACCCCTTCCTCCAATCTGTCTTCTCTTCTATTACCCCCAAGTTCTTCTCTTATTCCTTCTCTTCTATTTTCCTGTAGGGCAAGATATATTTCTATGCCTCATTGCCTGTATATCTTATTTCCCAGTTGCATGTAAAAATAATTTTTAACATTCATTTTTAAAGTCTTGACTTCAACATTCTCTCCTTTGCTCCTTCTCCCTCTACCCTCATTGAGAAAGCAAGCAATTTGATATAGGTTATGCATGTTTTGGTATGCAAAACACTTCCAGAACAGTCATGTTGTCAAAGACTAACTATGTTGCCCTCTATTGTGTCCTTCCCTCCTTTTATTCTATTCTCTCTTTTTACCTGTCCCTCCACATAAGTGTTTGCTTCTGATTGCCCCTTTCCCCAATCTGTTTTCACTTCTATTATTTCCCCTCACTTATTCCCTTTCCCCTGCTTTCTTGTAGGGTAGGATAGATTTTCATACCCCATTGAGTGTGTAAGTTATTGCCTCCTTAAGTCAAATTCATGAGAGTAAGGCTCACTTACTCCCTCTCACCTCCCTTGTCTTTCCTTCAATTACAAAAGCTCTTTCTTGACTCTTTTATGTGAGATGATTTACTACATTCTACTGCTCCCTTTCTCTTTTTCCCATTATTTTCCTCTCAACACTTAATTTTATTTTTTTGGTATCATCCCTTCATATTCAGCTCACCCTGTGTCCTCTATCTACATATATACAAACATAAATACATACATGCACAAAATCACACATATACACACATATACATACACGTGCACACAGATATACATATACACACATACACATATACATATGCTCATGTATATATACACGTACATATACATATATACAATGCTCATGTGCACACATATATGTATATGTGTGTATATATTTATATGTGTGTATGTGCATACACACATACATGCAAATATATACATATATACCTACCTATACACATATACATACATATATGCATATATACATACACATATGCATATATACATACACATGGAGACATACATATATGCACATGTATGTATATTTATGTGCACATATATACACACACAGACATGCACACATATATGCACACATATATACAGACACACACACACACACGCACGCACGCACGCACGCACGCACACATTTATTCCCTCTGACTACCCAAATACTGAGAATTGTCTCTTGAGTTGCAAATATCATCTTTCCATGTAGGGATGTAGACAGTTCAACTTTAATAAGTCCCTTATGGTTTCTCTTTCCTGTTTGGCTTTTCATGTTTCCCTTGAATCTTGTATTTGAAGTTCAAATTTTCTATTCAGCTCTGGTCTTTTCAACAAGAATGTTTGGATGCCCTCTATTTCATAGAAATTCCATTTTTCCCCCTTGAAAAATTATACTCGGTTTTGCTGAGCATGTGATTCCTTGTTTTCATCCTATCTTCTTTGACCTCTGGAATATTGTACTCCAAGACCTCTGATCCCTTAGATTAGAAGCTGTTAAATCTTGTATTATCTTTATTGTCTTTAGACAATATTTGAATTATTTCTTTCTGGCCACTTCTAATATTTTCTCCTTGACCTGGGAATTCTAGAATTTGGCTACAATATTCATAGGAATTTTCTTTTTCGTGATCTCTTTCAGGTGGTAGATTCTTTCCGTTTCTATTTTGTCCGCTGGTTTTGGAATATCAGGACAGTTTTCCTTGATAATTCCTTTAAAGATGTTCTAGCCTCTTTTTTGACCATGCATAATGGTAAGCAAAGTGAGACTTTTTATTGTTTTTT
>JAQQSZ010000249.1:5878-23695 GCA_028646595.1 Phalanger gymnotis | reverse complement strand
TCCATGTAGGAATGTAAACTGTTCAACTTTAGTAAGTCCCTTGCAATTTCTTTTTCTTGGTTACCTTTTCATGCTTTTCTTGATTCTTGTGTTTGAAAGTCAGATTTTCTATTCAACTCTGGTCTTTTCACTGAGAAAGCTTGAAAGTCCTCTATTTTATTCAAAGTCCATATTTTGCCTTGGAGCATGATACTTGGTTTTGCTGGATAGGTGATTCTTGGTTTTAATCTTAGCTCCATTGACTTCCAGAATATCGTATTCCAAGCCCTTCGATTCTCTTAATGTAGAAGCTGCTAAATCTTGGGTTATTCTGATTGTGTTTCCACAATACTCAAATTGTTTCTTTCTGGCTGCTTGCAGTATTTTCTCCTTGACCTGGGAGCTCTGGAAATTGGTGACAATATTCCTAGAAGATTTCTTTTGGGATCTCTTTGAGGAGGCAGTCTGTGGATTCTTTCAATTTCTATTTTGTCCTGTGGTTCTAGAATATCAGGGCAATTTTACTTGATAATTTCTTGAAAGGTGATATCTAGGCTCTTTTTTTGATCATGGCTTTCAGGTAGTCCAATAATTTTTAAATTCTCTCTCCTGGATTTATTTTTCAGGTCAGTGGTTTTTCCAATGAGATATTTCACATTGTCTTCCATATTTTCATTCCTTTGGTTCTGTTTGATGATATTTTCATTTCTCATCAAGTAACTAGCTTCCACTTGCTCTAGTCTAATTTTTAAGGTAGTATTTTCTTCAGCGGTCTTTTGGACCTCCTTTTCCATCTGGCTAATTCTGCCTTTCAAGGCATTCTTCTCCTCATTGGTTTTGTGGAGCTCTTTTGCCATTTGAGTTAGTCTATTTTCTAAGGTGTTATTTCTTCAGTATTTTTTTGGATCTCCTTTAGCAAGTTATTGGCTTGTTTTTCATGGTTTTCTCTTATCTTTCTCATTTCTCTTCCCAGTTTTTCCTCTACTTCTCTAACTTGCTTTTCCAAATCCTGTTTGAGCTTTTCTGTGCCCTGAGACCAGTTCATGTTTTTCTTGGAGGCTTTTGTTGTAGGCTCTTTGACTTTGTTGACTTCTTCTGGCTGTATGTTTTGGTGTTCTTTGTCACCAAAGAAAGATTCCAAAGTCTGAGACTAAATCTGAGTGTATTTTCGCTGCTTGGCCATGTTCCCAGCCAACTTACTTGACCCTTCAGTTTCTCAGAGGGGCATGACCACCTGTAGAGTAAAGAGTTCTATGTTCCAAGCTTGGGTGGATGTGCTGGCACAGCAGCACTCCTCCTTCCCCAAGAACCCCTAACCCAGATTGGACTTAGATCTTCAGCAGGTCCATGGCTTTTTATATTATAGATTTACAAATTCGTGATTTTATTTTTCATGTTTTAAGTTTTTTACTCAGGAGTCACAAATTAAAAGTAAATTAATTGGCATTTTGAAAGAATAATTTTCCTTGTAAAATTCACACATATGAGTGGCTATAATATATACTTTACAGAAAGACATTTGAAATACTTTCTGTAGATTACGTCAGACCGTGCTTGGTCAGTCACTCAGTCAGCAAGCAAAGAGACATAGAGAAAGTTTGTAAATAACTATACATACAAGACAAAAACCAATATAAATAGGAAGTGGCCTTATAAGTAATATCAGAATAAGTGTTATTAAAAGATTTTATTCGGTAAGATGTTTTCCTTCTCTCTTGGCTTCTCTGGATTTCTCCCGAGTTTTTCAGGCCTCATCTTAATGTCATTACTTTGAGAATATTGGTATTTTATGCAGTGTGTATCTTTTGGATTGAATGTTGTCTTCCCTGTTAGATTGTGCATTTCTTGAGAGTAGGGAATTTTTTTTCCTGATGTTTATTTCAAGGTTTTGCCTTTTTTTTTCAGTATCTCTTGAGCTTAGTGGGTACATGGAGGTTAAGACATGATTTTTGACATATTTTCTTATTCATTTTACTTTAGTGTATTAGGGAATTCTTGTTATTTAATTAAAATATAAATACAGTCACATGATGGCTCATTTCATAATTATTTGCTTGTATACTTCCTTGCTTAATTTTTTGGGAGTTATTTTGGATTCATAATTATATAGCATTATATATTTAGGAAATTAGTTTGTTCTTAACTGGAGAAAAATTTTATCTTAAAGAATTGCCAAGAAGATCCTCTTAGAAGAAATCAAAGCCAATTTTTCCTCAGATGAAAGTGGAAAATCAGATGAAGCTAAAAACATTACTGAAAAGAAAGATGAAACAAATACAAGAAGTGAGGGTGAGAAGCATTAGAAAGAAATACAAATGAATATGTTCATTTCTTAGCTTGATTATCTCAGTGTGGTGCAGAGAAATATAAAATTAATGTTTTTTCAAAAGATGCAGTTAAGAAAATTGTTGAGAACGAATATAGCAGCTAACTATGTCTAATGACATAATTTAGCTGTTGACAACATGAAAAAGATGAAGAAAAACTGTGTATGTGGCCCTTTAGCTCAAGAAGCACAATATTATGTTCTGTTAACAAATGTTCTGTTAACAAGAGTGTGTAGTTGTGAGGTGAGTTTGAATGGGATCTTAGTGCTTAGGTGAATCTGTGATCTAACTTAATTTGGTAATTGCTTGCAGGGATGTTGAGGACAACCCATTCGTGCCTCCACATAAATTTTTTTTTCATCCTTAGGGATTTGTGCAAAAAAGAGTTTGAAATCTGATTCAGACACTAAGGAAACTAAGAAGATTAAGTACAAATACCCGCTGATTACATACAATTTTAATGATGAAGAAGCTGCAGAAGAGATAAAAGAAAGCCAACACAGAAAGAGGAGGAAAGGTAAAAATAAAATTCCTTAAAATGCTTGCTTTCACCAGTTAATGACATCAATACTTATTTGTAATGTGCTTACTATTTATCAAAGACTGTGCAAGGTGGTGGGAATATAAATTAAAAGTCTATCATTAAAAAAATATATCAGATGTAAAGGTAGATACACAGACGTGTGTGTGTGTGTGTGTGTGTGTGTGAGAGAGAGAGAGAGAGAGAGAGAGAGAGAGAGAGAGAGAGAGAGAGAGAGAGAGAGAGATTATGTTTTTGGATTTAAGGAGCTGTGAATAGCTGAAAATAACTGTATGAGGTTGTGAATGAGTTTTTTGGAGAAAGTTTAACAAATAAGGAAGTTAGCAAGAAGGATTAATTTTGGAGGAAAATAGTTTTGTTTTTAATGTTTTGAATAAGACAAACAATACCTCCACTTGTAAAAGTCTCTCTTCAGTTGGATCACCTACCAAAATCTAGATTTATCCTTTCCCCCATTTTAGTCCCACCTATGCCTTCTGTTACTGCTGAGACATTGTTAGAGAAAATAAATCTAGGGATAGGGGTGCAGGGGAATCTGTTTGATAGGTATGATACAGGAAGGAAAGAAAGAAAGAAACTTTTTTTTTTAGGTTTTTTTCCTTATTTAAGATCAGCCTTAACTCCAAATCACTCTGATTCCAGACCAAGCACTACTTCATCACTGTCTGACTTGCTTGGCTCAGAATGAATGTAAATAACAAATAATAATTGTTTCTGTTTTGGTCAGAAACCTTGAGTGTCTTCCCTTCCCAGATCTTTTTTTTTTTTTGAAGTGGTCATTCTTTGTCTCTTTTTTTGTTATGCCTTAATCACTGAATTGATGATGCCTCAAAGTTAGATGTGGGATAAGTCTCATCTTAAAAATTCCAAGGTACCCTGGGCCACATCTAGTTGTTCTGATGTATACCTGCCCACTGGAACCTGATGGCTCCAGAGGAGAAAGTGAGGTTAGTAACTTTTGCATGGCCTTCTCTCATTCATTATAATTCACTTGCAGACCATGGCACCCCCATAGGAGGCAAAACCAAGTTAACTCTAGCTCCCAGAGACAGTTTACAAAGCTTAGTTTTCAGTTAAATCAGAGAGATAAGAAATTTTTTTAACAGCCTTCAATATAGACTGGATCTCGCAGTTTACTTAAGGAAGGAGAAGCAAAATTTAGCCTATAGAGATAATCTAAAGACAATTTCTTTTAAAAGCTAGGTTTATGAGATTTACACTTCAGTGCTGTTGGGTGAATTTACAGTGTCTAAATTGAGAGGGGAAACATTTACAATGCCAAAAGATAATCACAGAGCTAGTTATGGATTCATCAATAAACAAAGAGAATTTATTGCAGAATTACATTTAACAGGTGTTGTAAATTCTGTTTGCGGATAGATAAAAAATAAATAAGAGATTTAGAGTCTTAGTTCTCCATTTGTCAACAGCAGTCACAGTGTCACAAAACTTATGTGAAAACCAGGCTTTTTTTTTTTACAAGAGTTCATAATCCGTAGAGAAGTTTGCATTTTTATAATAACTGCACCAAAGGAAGGGATACCAGGAAGGGAAGTGGCATGGGAGGGAGAAAGCATAATAAAAGTGAAAAGTGGGAAAGGAGGAGCAATGGCAAAACCTCAATCCTTTTACCTTGGGAATTGCTAGACTACAAAGATAGGAGAATCTGCTGATCAACAAAGGACCCCACTTGTTCAAGCATTATCTTACCACAAACTGTCTTGCCTCTCAATCTAGCTTGGGGTGCAAACAACAAATTATGTCAGCTCAGGGTGTGGGG
This sequence comes from Phalanger gymnotis, assembly GCA_028646595.1. Lineage (NCBI taxonomy): Eukaryota > Metazoa > Chordata > Mammalia > Diprotodontia > Phalangeridae > Phalanger > Phalanger gymnotis. The sequence goes on along the minus strand of JAQQSZ010000249.1, from coordinate 19,068 downwards.
AAGATGCTTTATCCTTAACGCATTTCTTTGCCTCTTGCATGCTTTGGGTCCAGTGTATCTGGAAAATATGGCAACTCCAGAAGACAAATTCAGGGGACCCCATAACAGCCCTTAACATCGCATAAGAGATAGCCCTTGGGTACAGCTATGATGTCAGAGAACACAGTCAACACAATTCATCCTGTATTTCCTATACAGTTGTCTGGTCCTTGGCACATCTTTCCTTCTGACATCCTTCCATTGGATTTTCCATTGTAGCATTAGGTCCCTTGCAGAGGCTCCTCAGATGCTCCTGCTAGAATCCCTTACAGACTTACTACTCCAGTAACTAGTTCAAACCTTGAAGTTCTCATCTAATCAATAATAGAGCTAACAGGGGGGACTCTGAAATAGGAAGCCAGGATTTACCTATCTTACTGTAAACTCTGCACATGACATAAATACTGTTCACAACCAGCTAAAGAGTAACTGATACATTAATATATGATCATGTTATGTTTCTCCTGGATCTTATATGTTGAATTTTCCATTGAATTGTGGTGTTTTTGTCACCAGAAAGTCTTTCATTTTCTTAAATGTCCATTTTCTTTTTTTTTGTTCAAGATCATCAGCTTTGCTTGGTAAGTTATGTTTGTTCACAACCATAGTTCTTTTACTTTGTGAAAAATAATGTTTAAGACCTATGGTCTTTTAGTGTAGAATTTGCCAAGACTTGTATAATCTTGACTATATCTCTACAGTTTTTAATTTTTTTTTCCTATTTCTTGTAATATTTTCTCCTTACCTAGGAGCTTTTAATATTGACTATTCTATTTCTGTAACTTTCCATCTAGAGATCTCTGAGTTGGTGATTGGAGTCTTTTTTTTCCGTTTTTTAATTTACCTCCTTGTAGAACTCCAGGGCAGTTTTCATTTATGATTTCTTCTAATATCACATCTAGACCTTTTAAAAATCATAACATTCAGAAAGTCCAACAACTCTTATATTGTCTGTCCTTGATTTGTTCACTAGACCAGTAGTTTTTTCTAATGAGATGTTTCACATTCACCTTTATTTTTTCATTCTTTTGATTTTGTTTATTTCTTGGTACCATGTAATATAATTTGCTTCCCCTTGCCCAGTTCTAGTTTTGAAACAGTTATTTTCTTGTTTGAGTTCTTGGGTGTCTTTTTCCAATTGGTTAACTATTTTTGTGATTTTCTTGATTTTCTTGGATTGTCCTTAATCTTTTTCTCAATTTATCCTCAACCTCTCTTACTTGATTTTTGAAGTCCTTTTTAAGTTCTCCCACTCTTTTTGGATTTTTGACCAATTGATTTTGTTCTTGGCCACAACCACAGCCATGGGATCATGTCTGGTCAGCAATGAAAATTCCCGATGCTTTGTTGTTCTCACTACTCTATGCTTACTCTGAGGGTATGCTGTCTTTTTGGTGGAAGAAATTTGGAGAACCTGGCCTATCGTACCATCTTTCCAGAACTGTGTAAGGTTTTTCTAAAATATCCTTCTTTTGTATTAAATCTCTCCTCTTATAAAAATCAATTAACAGAACTTCAGAAAATCATCACATTTTGTATTTTTATACTCAAAAACATAGAGAAATCATAATTTGTGTGAACTTTTTGTATATCTTACTATTTTGTTGTTTCAATTTCTAGTTGAATCTTTATGGTTTTCAAAAGTGATTGTTTCATTTCCTTTTTGTCTGATATTAAATGATAGTCAGTTGATCAGTCAACAAATATTTACTAAACATGTACTGTATTCCAGACACTCTCCTAAGTAGTGAGATTGTAAGTCAAACTGGGGAGGAAGAAATTCTTGTTCGTTAGGACCATAGAAACAGGGAAAACAGCATATAAATAACTATGCATAGAAGACACTTTCAGAATATAATAACAAAAAAGGCCTTAGTATTGGGGTGGGGGCAGAGGAAAAATTGGAAAAGGCTTTCTGTAGATAGTAGATTTTGAGTTTTGGCTAATGGTAGCTATGCAAACTAAGACGAGGGGGCAGAAGTTTATATTATTAGTTGACAGCAAATGATTTGGAGTGTAAGGTTTGGGAAATATTTGTAGGCTCACATACATGAATTGTAGACTGCTCAGGGCAATCAAGTATGAAAAGTCAGGAAATGTAGTTACTAAACACTAAATTCTCAGAGGAGAAAACAAGGAGATTCACAGATATTTTTGTGTAAACTTTATGCATGTAAACATATATTATGACAATGTAGTGAACTCACATTTCGGGTACAACTTGGAAAAATATCATAGCATACTTGAATTTGATCTTAAAGATGTGTTCTTTGGTGCAGAGGTGGAAAAGTGTATTTCAAGGGAATGACAAAGCCTGTGCAAAGTCAGATTGAGTATGATGTGTGAGGAACAGAGAGAAGGCCAGCTTGGCTCTATCAGTGTGTGAAGACTGAATTAAAATAGGTTAGGGCAGGGTGGAATGGGGTTTTAAAAGCTAGGCGTAAAAATTTCCAGTTAATTTCAGAAGTCACTAGAATTTACTGAGTAGAGGAGTGATCTGGTCAGACTTGATATTGTCACAATATGTTTATCTGCTAAATAATTACTAAAATATTGAATAAATTTGAATGTGATTTTTTTGCAATAGAATGAAAAATGACAGAGTAGAGTTTATTTTTTAATGTTTTTTTATATTTACTTATCAAGTGAGCACCGATGAGTCAGTTCATTCTGACTGTGAAATACAGAGAGTCGCTGAAGACATCATTGAACATGAAGATGATCAACAGCCAAGCACAAGGTAGTTAATTAATATTTTTAAAAGAGAAAAGTGAGGTAGAGAGGAAACAATATAAGATAATAAGAAGGAAATGCACAATAAATCATACAAATAAAGGGGACTATCACTATATTGGAAGAGGATAGCACAATAGATTAGACTGAACAGACTATTACTTACACGAAACACATAGACACAAGAAAGATAAATACCACAGAGTTCATAAAAGGACCTTGGTTAAAATAGGGTAGCAGTGTTAACTTCAAACTGGGCAGAACCATTATGTTTGATAAACCTAGAGATCATAGTTTGCCAGAAACTGCAAGGAAAAGTTTATGGTAAGTAGACTTGTAAAAATCAGATTTAGATCAACACCAATGTAAGATTAGAGGGAAAAGAAAGAAATTACCTTTGCAATCTATGGATAAGAGAAGCATTTGTAGCTAAAGAAAAGATAAAGGTGATCTTAAAGGATAAAATGGACACTTAAAATTGCATAAAATTGAAGTTTTTGTATAAATCAATATATCAAAAATGATTTGTTTCTTGTAACTAGGGAAAAATTGCAAAAAAATTTCTCTACTCAGGGAGTACCTAGATTTTGTAGTGTTGGACTTGCGTCTATGAGACTTGAGTTCAAATCTACTCTTAAGCTTTTATTAAGCAAGTCACAATCCTCATCAGCCTTAATTTTTTCATTTCTAAAATGAGAATAATCTTGGAGTCTTGTAGGGTTATTGTTACAAAATGAGGTAATGTTTGCCCCTTGCACATTTTTAAAGCTTTTATTGTTATTAAATTAATTTAATAATTGTAATTAATTGCACTTTTAGAAGAAACGTGAATTAGTCCAAGCCATTCTGGAAAGCAGTTTAGGTATTAACAAATCCAGTCAAAAAGCATTTATTAAGCAGAGTATTGTATTTCACATAGAAGTAGAAAGAAATGGAGTCCTTACCCTTAATAGGAGAACTTTGGACCCATTCAGAGTGAAGGCTTTCAGATATTTTAAAGTCCATATTAATATAGTATCTAAACAAGAATTGAAGAAAAGGAAAATGATGCTTATTTCCTGCCAGAAAATTAATAAAATGTAGACAGAGGTACATTTTTAGATATAGTTAATGTAAGAGTTTGTTTTGCTGAACTCAAAGCTATGTTTTTAAGGCTTTATTTTATAATTTGTATTTGTAACTCAGTGAAAGGTAAATTTAATAAAAATGCTTTTTAAGTGAAAAAATATTAATAAATTTTTAAAAATCATAAGCTTCACTTATATCATTTAACAGTAATAGAAAAGCTGTCTAAAGCAACAATGATAATTAATTGAAATTAATATTTAGTTGCATATTATAGATTTTGCTATGCAACATTCATAGTTCTTTGGTTTTGTTATTTTTCTCAATCTCCATTGTGTGGAATCATCATTTATTGTTTGTGTCCGTGTGAATTACTAGAAGTTGATGAGTCAATCTGACTAGATCAGTCAAACTAGGTTCCCTGGCACATGTAATAATAGGAGAAAATGGTAAACTCCTTTCTTAATTTCAGGTCAGCAAAAATCATAAAGGTAGAGAGTAATCAACGAAGTTACAAACAGAAGAGGAAAAGGAAACATATTAAAGTACAGGAGAATTCATCAAGTGAACATAATAAGGTATACATTAGCCTTTTCTTCTTCAATAATGGATTATTTCTCTGATGTTTTGTATATGTAATCTGTTTAAACTAAAAATGATTCCTTTTAATAGATGATATATTAAGTTAATTTATCCCAGATATATGCATACATTCATTATAGGTTTTGTGAAATAATATAATACAGGTAGATATATTTAGGTGCTTTTCTACTAGAAGAAATGATTTTTGTTATAGTTAGCTATATATCCTCTAACCATTTGCTGTTCTTACTTGCTAAAAAATTGACTTTTGACAGTGCCTTTTTTCATTTTGTGAAATTTTACCAACACTGTACATCCTAGGATTCATGCTAAATTTTTCTATTTCATTTGTAGCATATTATAAAACACTTTCCAAGTGCTTTTTGTAATTTTTATCATTTTTATGTCAACTTATTTTATTATTAAATGCTTATCATTTTTTTTGTTCAATCACTTCCCAGTCGTGTTTGACTCTTTATGACTGCATTTGGCGTTTTCTTAGTAGATAGTAGAGTGGTTTGCCATTTTGCTTTATTTGACAGATGAGGAAACTCAACACAAACAGCTTATTTTTCCAGAGGCTACATGTGAACCCAGGAAGAGGAGTCTGTATTAACTGCATCAACTAGCTGCCCCTAAATGCTTGTCAGATGTCTATTAATGCCTGCATATGTTATCAGTTTATCTTTAATATTTTTAAAAACATAGACACTCAAAAAAAGATATCATAGTTGTTCCTTGCAGTGTACTTTTAAATTAAGTAAGTCTTAGAATTGAGAGCAAGTCTTACTCTCTCTATATGCACTGAATAATTATTTCATTTTTGTTAGTTTGTATTGGCCTCTAGGATATTTTTTCCCTGTTTTTAATGATTACTTCAAATTATTATAGAGCAGTTCTGAAAATGATGAATCAAAGTCACCAGAGAAAAGTAGAAAGAAAATTAGAAATATCCTCAAAGATGATAAATTACGAAGAGAAACACAGAGAGCAATTAAAGAAGAAGAGAGGAGGAGAAAATGCCTTGACAAAAGGAAGAAAGAAAGAGAGAAACTAAGAGAGGTAACAATTACTAAATGTAAGGAAATTAGTAACCTAATGTGAATATGTCATACAAAGCTGAGAAATTTACTCCTTTCTATTTTCATTCAGTATTCTCCCAATTCTATTCCAGTCAATGTCTTTCCTTTGTATTATTATGAGTTTTGCAACTGATGACTTTCAGAGGTTGTTTATAAACCTGTGATTTTTTCTCTGGGAAATTTTTTCTATAGAACTGGAGTTACCCAGAATATTTAAAACAGAAAGAAGTAACTTCAATAAAATGCTTGAGGAGAGAAACTATGATCATATTCTCTCAGTTTCCCTAATGCATTCCCTACATTAAATATGTAATCTTTGATGAAGCTAATTGAAGTAAAATGAAAATTCCTGAATCCTAAAACCTTTATCATTTGTTTTGTATTTGTCAATCAGTGGACTGTCACATATTTGAGACAGAAATTTCAAAAAAATTAGTATATTGTTTCTACTTTTATTTTCCTGATAATTCAACTGTAATTTTCCCTTTGTCTTGCAGGTGATAGATAGTTATGCTTCACCTACTGAGTGTCCAATAACAATCAAACTTGTTTTAGATGAAGATGAGGAAACCAAAGAACCCTTGGTTCAGATTCATAGAAACCTGGTTACCAAATTGAAACCTCATCAAATAGATGGTAAATATATATTGATATATTTAAAACACAATTTTAAGTGACATGTTTGCATCATTCTTTTTTAGTTGTCTTGACACATAAGTAGTTGATTTATAATTTGCATGCTTTGGTAAAACAGAAATTTCTTGTGGGATATGCGTATATTTTGTTTTGTTTTTCATTTTGTTTTAAAATTATTATTAGAGAAATTAAATATGGTCATTATTTAAGTTTCTTTAAACATGAAACATAATAAAAAATATTTTTAGCAAATAGGAAGTTAAGAATTTTTTTTAACTTAAACTCACCCAATATATATTACATACTCAACAGATGCAAAGGGTTGGAGACTGAGAGAATATGATCACAGTTCATATTTCTTGTTAAAATTTTGCAGTTTTTCATTCAAAAATCACAAAAACTTCAAGGGTTTTTTATTAATGTATTTTACATAGGTGTTCAGTTTATGTGGGATTGCTGTTGTGAATCTGTAATACAGACAAGGAGATCAGCAGGCTCAGGATGCATTCTTGCCCACTGCATGGGTCTTGGGAAATCACTACAGGTAAGATACTATAAAGCTTTTTAAGGGCAGGAACTTCTGCTAAGCTTGAGAATACAAAGAAAGGAAAAAGATCGTTCATGCCCTGTATAGCTCACAATCAAATGGGAGAAAGATGTATTTGGTAAAGTTGAGAAAATCTCCAGAGCTACTAGCTTTGAGGGACTTCAAGGATGCCAGGAGATAGAAGAAAAGGAATGGAGAAATTTCCTAGAGAAGAGGAATGAAATGTTTTGTTGGAGAAAGAGCAAGGTACAGAGGAACCAAGTTGTGTAGCCTTTGAAGGCCAGTAAGGAAATTTTATATTTCATCATCCTTGTAATGGGAAACCACTGGAATTTATTGTGAAGAGAAATGACATGGGAAGGCTTGAATTATAGGAAAATTACTTTGATAACTGAGCAGTATTTAATAAGTAAATGCTCATTGTGACTGATTGTGACGGTTTATACAAAGTAAATAGAAGGAAATTTTGTCATGAAGGTACTAAATGGTTAATTTTAGCTAAGTCATAGTGTGAATAATCTTTGTCAAGATAGAAAGGATCCAGATTGTGAATAATTTTAAAAATTAATAAGGGGAGTAATGTGGAGACATTTGAATTTATATAACTGGAGGGCTGTCATTTATTAAAAAATATTTGGGAGGCACTAGGGAGAATGGATTGAAGATAGATTTCAAGCAAGAAGACAATTATGAGACTGTTACAAATGAGAAATAATGAAGTCCTTCAAGAGTTCTTCTCTGTAAGCTACAGAGATACAAGGTGCAAAGATCTCTACTCCCACCTTCCAATCCCCCCAGTTTTCCATGTTTCTTCTAATGTTAGCTACATTAGTTTCATTCTTTCAGAAAATGTTTCAATTTTATGTAATCAAAAGTATGCCTTGTACTACCTATGAATCGCTCTATCTCATTTGGTCATAAATTTTTTCCTTTTTTATACATCTGTCAGGTAATTGCTTATGCTTCATTAATTTGCTTGTAATGTTCATTATTGTTCAGTCTTTTTTTTTTAATTGTGTCTCCGCAGTCCCATTTAGGTTTTTTTTGTCAGAGATATTGGAGTGCTTTGTCCTTTCCTTCTCCACTTCATCTTAAAGCTAAAGAAGCTAAGGCAAATGTGAGGCGAAGTGATTTGCTGAAGGTCACACAGCTTGTCAGTGTCTGAGGCCATATTTGAACTTTGTAAGAGGAGTCTTCCTGAGTCCTGGCTCAGTGCTATGTTTTGGGAAAGAACAGAAAGAGAAAAAAAAATCATTCTTTTCCAGGCAGCCCTTCTACTTCAGTTTCTCTAAATTTGATTAGAATGTAAGCTTCTTTAGGCTAGCCATTGTCTTTCTGTTTACATTTCTGGCACTTAGCACGTAGTACCTTTAATAAATGCTTGTTGATTGACTAAGATCAGCAATTTAATGAAAAAAACTATGGTTATTTGAAGTTAGAAAAAGATTTCTGATAATCTTCCCCACTGCCCAAGTTATTATTTTTAGAGTTAAATTGACTAAATGGTAAAGCATCATGAAGGGGATGAACTAAAGGGTAAATTGGAGGAACTGCTCATGGCCACAAAAACTTTCTTAGATTCCCACAACTAAGTCGTTGACTTTAATGCATATTAGGCATAGTAAGAGAATTTCTGGCTTTACTTTCTTAAACTCATTCCTGAGCACTTTGCATAACTAGTATCCTGCTTTACCTGATAACAGAAAATTTTTCCATTCTGCCGTCTATCCTTTGATGCCTTACCTTCCTTTTTTTCTTTCTCTAAAACTCCTGTGTATCCATATTGTGTTGGTAAACTAAATTTTATGTTAAGATGGTTAAATTTGGACTCATTGCTTTTTGTATACAGAAAGTCTATGCCTGGAGCATAATAAACAGGTTTTTATTTTCTCTCTGTGTTGTTGCTTATTGTCAGCAGCAGTCTTGGTAAGCTTTCATCACATGGACATAACTGAGGATGGGGAAAAAAAAGGTTACAAAACAATAACCTTGGTGGGATAACAAATGAAAAAGATCAAACACTGTTAGATGATACAGTTGTTTTATACCTGTTAACGGCAGAATCAGTGAAACACTTTTAACTCCTTCAATGAGATAATGACACAGTTGGAGAGTTCTCACAATGAAAATGGGACCATCAAGCTTAGAAAGTCTATTACTTGAGGATTTACTTAGAAGAGGTATTACTTAGCCACAGCCTGGTTACTCATGCTAAAAGGAAGTGATTGAATTATCTAAGACTCCTTGTCCTATGTCATGAAGGAGTTAAAGGTGTTTCATTCAATTCCAGTAATGAATCTAAACCACAGGAGATTGGCCCAACTAGGTCCAATTCAAAACATGAATACTTTAGAGAAATCAATCAGAAAGTCAATGTATGTGTTGAGGACCAAATAATAAAAAATAAAATTGATTCTGTTTTATAAGCTAGGATCTCATTGATGTGAATGGTTTCTGAATCACTTGTATGTATTCTGACTAGCTATTAATGCTTTTAAAAAAAAGGCAAGCAGATTAAGGAATGAAGTTTAAATTACGTTATAACATTTCTAAAGTAGTTTAAAAATTACTGGTTGCATGTATATATTTTTTTCATCCTGCAGTTAAGAATGCTTGATATTTTTTTTTTAGGTGGTGACTTTTCTTCATACGGTTCTCTTGTGTGACAAATTGAATTTTACTACAGCTTTAGTGGTTTGCCCCCTTAATACTGCCCTCAACTGGATAAATGAATTTGAGAAATGGCAAAAGGGATTAGAAGATGACAAAAAACTTAAGGTGCTGTAAGTTTTTAAAATTTTTATATTACAAATATATTTTAAAGTATGTTCTTATTTTTAAAGTGTATTTTAAAAATATAAATGAGTATATTTTAATTGAAAGAAGATAAGGAATATTTATTTTTAAAGTATTTTAGTGTTCTTTTAGGGTTAACAATATCTATTGGGTCAGTTAGGTAGCATAGTGAGTAGAGCTCTGGAGTCAGGAGGACCCAAGTTCAAATTTGGCGTCCACTACATGACACAGTATGATCTTGGGCAAGTCACTTAACCCCAATTGTCCTGTCTTCCCCCTTCCAAAAACATAAATGAAAAATATCTTTTGATATCTGAGTTTCTTTTTACAAAGGTATCTGAATTAGCCACTATGAAACGCCCTCAAGACAGAAGTCATTTATTACAGACATGGCAAGACAATGGTGGTGTAATGGTCATCGGATATGAAATGTACAGAAATCTTGTACAAGGAAGGAATGTGAAGAGCAAAACATTAAAGGAAGTATTTAATAAAACTCTTGTTGATCCAGGTAAAATAATGTATTTAATGCTGGAACTTCAAATTATATTTTGATTTTTATATTTTTGCTAATATTTAGCATCCAAAGTAGTCTTGAAGTGATGATAGAAGGTATATGTTGCAACAATCCAGCTAGCAGCATTGTAGAGGTGAAAGACTAACACCAACCCAACAACAAGAGCCCTGCCAAAGCCCAGGTTCTTTTGATCTGCTTTACTTAGGAAAGCAACTTTAAAGGGTTGACAAGTTTACTTTAATTCAGCAAACAAATACCATTCACTTAGTTGAGGGGAAAAAGCCAGCACCCTGAACTTCAGAGCAAATACAAACAAATTACAAAAATCGACAGACCAAATACAATTCAAATCCCAATACATAGTTACCAGAGTTTAACAAAGTCCCAGCATCCAGGTTGCAAGCTGGAGAGCTCTTAGCTACAGCTGCTCGGAGTCTCCGCCTCAGCCCGCCACCATGAGTGAGAGCCCTGAGCAAATAGCTCTGTCTTCTCTTCTTATACCCTTTCAGATGTCATCAAATGTCATCTGAATGACCAGAACTTAGGCTTCTATAATTGGCTCTTGAGTTAGCACCTCCCCTCAGTACCCTGGGAACTTCACACTCACATGGTCTTAGCACCTAATAGGGGTTTTGGCCTGAGGCTTAGCACCTAGTAAAACTCAGTGAAATACACTGAATTAATCAGAGGAAACAGAGGCCAAACTCTTTAAGGGCATTTGGTTGAACTGAGTGCTAAGAGCCTGTTTTGCTTACCAACACACTATAGAAAAGTTACAAATTTTGAATCGGATAGAACATTAGAAATCATCTATATGTTTGAGATACAGACCATTGAATAATGGGTTATTAATTAAAGTTTGCATAGTGCTTTTTTTCTCATTTAGTCTTCTCAGCAAAATTTTGAGGTAGATGTAATTATTAACTCCATTTTATAAATGAAAAAACTTTGTCAGAGAAGTGAAGTGACTTGCCCAGGGGCACACAACTGAGGCAGGAATTCAAACCTAGGCCTTCCTTTATCCAATTTAAGCACTCTATCTACAATACCACATAGACTGAAGACGCTTTTCATTATTTCTATTTGTGTCTATTATATGCCAGGCATTGCCAGGTGCTGGGAATATAAAGCTATTGAAATACAGAGTTAAAAAGTTGCTGTTTTAAGGAGCTTTTGTTCTAATTTACATATTTTGTCATTTACATAGACAAGTAAATTATTAGTGTAGTTCAGAGAAGAATCAGCAAGAAAGAATGACATTGACCTCACTAGAAGTAGGAAGTTCAGAGAAAAGGAAAACTGTCATATTTTGACATAGATATTAAAACTAGTCTTCAATTGGTAATTCTCACAAACTAACAATACAAACATGGAAAAGTGCTTGTAATTGATAGTAAAATTAGTGGAAAATGGTTAAAAGAGTCAGTGTTGGTGATGCTATATAAATTCAGATACACTTTATGCTAAAAGTAAATATTGGTCTAGCAGGTAATTTGGAATTGTGCAAAATAAAAATTTTGTTTTGTTTGTTTCTGTATTTTTAATGCCCTTTGAGGCAGTTACACCTGGTTATGTGCTTCCAAGGAAGTTGAAGACAGAAGGAAAGAAAAACATACGTTCCATAATATTAATATAAGCACTTATCAGAGTTAGGGGGTGAGGGTGGGACGAAAGCAGAGAAACAAAGTCATTAGTTAAAATTTGAGGAATGTTTCAACCAGTTGTGATTTTTGAATGAAATAGAGTATTTTTACAAAACAAAAAAATTTGAAGAATTTAGAGAATGGTAGAAATTGCGTGAACTGATTGGTAAAGTAAATAGAACTAATAAAACAATCTGTCCATTGATGTAAATAAGTAAATGCGAAATATGGGGACAGTTATTGATTCAAGTGAGACACTTCCTTTCTCTGTTTGGGGGGGAGTGTTAAGTTAAGGATGTGAATATTCATATGATAGATGCAGTCGTCGTCTTTATTTTGTAATTTTTTTCTTTGTTTTCAAGCATGATTCTTTGCATTGGAGAGTATTTGGATGGTTAGATAGATCAGAAAATGAGGCATGAAAATTAAAAGACAACCTTAAAAAATAAAGTAAAAGAAATAAACCTTAAATGACATGTTCTTGGGTAAAGTAATGACTAAGTATTGCTTCAGATATTCTGACTAACACTGATCTTTCTACTCATTTGGCTGTTGTGGGTCCCTAGCATAGATTTTCAATATTTAATCATTGTTGCATGGTGCAATTTGAACTTAGAAAAACGTTAATTAATACAATTTTTAAGAGAGCTAAATAATAGTAAAAATGTTTTCATAGGCCCAGATTTTGTTGTGTGTGATGAAGGTCATATACTAAAAAATGAAGCTTCAGCTATATCCAAAGCTATGAATTGTATTCGTTCAAAAAGAAGAATTATTTTAACAGGAACACCTTTACAAAATAATCTTAATGAATGTAAGTTATTATTCCCTTCTGAGTTATTTTGAGCTATATTTTCAGCATGGATATAATTTACGTTTCTAACTTTTTCTTTTATTTTTTAAGTTGTCTGAATTTTTTTTCAATTATTATGTTATTGATTTCTGTTACAGATTTTTTTGTAAATTATTTCTTTGTTTTTTTTAAAAAATTACTAAATATTATTAAAGTTCTACTTACTACTGAATTTTTCCATTGTTTCCATTGTGTTTAGCAGTATCTCCAAATACTAGTTGGGTTTTTAAATAATAATTTAGCAAGTGCTAATTTAACTATCACATTTTATCAGATCTCATTTAAAAAAAAACTTTTTCATCATTGGTCCTTTATAATAGAAAATTAGTTGAACAGCATTTGAAATATTTACGATGACAATTTATTTTTCTTTTTATAGATCACTGTATGGTTAATTTTATCAAAGAGAATCTGCTTGGTTCTATTAAGGAATTTAAGAATCGATTCATAAGTCCAATTCAAAATGGCCAGTGTGCAGATTCCACCTTGACAGATGTTCAAATAATGAAAAAACGTGCCCATATTCTCTATGAAATGTTAGCTGGCTGTGTTCAGGTAGATGTAAAATATATATTTTTATATATGTATGTGTATGTGTATATTCATGTAAAATCAGTTTTACTTGAAAAATTTCTAATTTTCTAATTTCACTTGAAATCTCTTTATGATATGTTGTTACATTTGCAGTATAAGGTAA
>JAQQSZ010000248.1:0-23698 GCA_028646595.1 Phalanger gymnotis | reverse complement strand
GAATGCACAACATCATTATAGAGGAATCATGAGGTTAAAATACTGCACAGAAGGTTGCAGTGTATCAGATATGGAGGAGGGATTGCGAGGATAAATCCTTACTCATTTAATGTATCTGCCTTCCCCTTGCTAATGAAATTGATATGTAAAGTGCACTGAAAATAGGGATCAACATGAATTTTAAATATTCCTGTAGGAGTTATGTTGTATTCTGCAATGGAAAGTGATAGGTTACCATAATTATACTTTAGACTTCTTTTTCACCTAAGATCCAAGTAGGCATAAAGGAACTTCAGTAAAATTGAAAATAGCGATCAATGATTTATTCTTAAAGAGACCATTAAAATATATGTAACTAGCACTGTATCTTCTTTTTTTTGGGGGGGGGGAAATAATGGCCAATAATTTTGAATGAAGTAATCATTTCATTAATGTTCAAATCCAAAAGATTTCTATTTCAAATATGAATAAACCAATATCTTATTCATTCTGTTTAGCAACATAAATCATTTTCTTTTTTATGTATTAGTGTATTTAATATTTTAGTTTTCAACATTGATTTCCACAAGGTTTTGAGGTACAAAGTTTCTTCCTATTTCTATCCTCCCCCCTATTTCCAAGATGGCATATATTGTGATTGCCCCATTCCCAGTCAGCCCTCCCCTCTTGCACCTCACTCCCTCCCCAGCCATCCTTTTTACCCTTACATTCTTGTAGGCAGGATAGATTTCTGTGATAGAGGATATCCTGCCTTGTAGGCAGGATAGATTTTCCCAGCTGCATGGAAAAAAAAAAATTTTAAATTTTAAGTATCTGCTTTTAAAACTTTGAATTCCAAATTCTCTCCCCTCTTCCCTTCCCACCCACCCTCCCTAGGAAGCCAAGCAATTCAAAATAGATCACACATGAATCATTATGTAAAACACTTCCACAATGCTCATGTTGTTAAAGGCTAACTGTATTTTCTTCTATCCTATCCTGCCCCCCTTTATTCAATATTCTCCCTTGACAGTGTCCCTTTTCAAAGGTGTTTGCTTTGCTTACCTCCTCCCTTCTATCTGCCCTCCTTTCTATCATCCCCCCTATTTACCATCTTCCCCTTACTTTCCTGTGGAGTAAGATATCCAAATGAGTGTGTATGTTATTCCCTCCTCAAGTGAAATCCTATGCGAGCAAGATTCTCTCATTCCCCCTCACCTGCTCCCTCTTCCTTTCCTACAGAACTGCTTTTTCTTGCCACTTTTATGTGAGATAATTTACCCCGTTCTATCTCTCCCATTCACCCTCTCTCACCCCTTAAATTTATTTCATTTTTTTAAATAAAATCCTCTGATATTCAACTCATCCTGTGCCTTCTGTCTATATTCCTTTCAACTCCCCTACTACTGAGGAAGGTGTCATGAATTACACACATCATCTTTCCAGATAGGAATGTAAACATAACAGTTTAACTTTAGCAAGTCCTTTATGAATTCTCTTTCTTATTTACATTTTTCATACTTCTTTTCATTCTTGTATTTGAAAGTCAAATTTTCTATGCAGCTCTGCTCTTTTAATTGAGAAAGTTTGAAAGTTCTCTATTTTATTGAAAAAAAAAACATTTTGTCTTGGAGCATGATACTCAGTTTTGCTGGGTATGTGATTCTTGGTTTTAATCATAGCTCCTTTGACTTCTGGAATACTATATTCCAAGCCCTTTGGTCCCTTAAAGTACAAGCTACTAGATCTTGTGTTACTCTGATTGTCTTTCCACAATACCAAAATTGTTTCTTTCTGGCTGCTTGCAATATTTTCTCCTTGATCTGGGAGCTCTGGAATTTGTGACAATATTCCTAGGAGTTTTCTTTTGGGGATCTTTTTCAGGAAGCAATTGGTGGATTCTTTCCATTTCTATTTTACCCTATGGCTCTAGAATATCAGGGAAATTTTCCTTGATAATTTCCTGAAAGATGATGTCTGGTCTCTTTTTTGATCATGGCTTTCAGGTATTCCAATACTTTTTATATTATCTCTCCTGGATCTATTCTCCAGGTCAGTGATTTTTCCAATGAGATATTTCACATTGTCTTCCATTATTTTCTCATTCCTTTGGTTCTGTTTTATAATATCTTGGTTTCTTCTAAAGGCACTATCTTCCACTTACTCCAATCTAATTTCTAAGACGGTACTTTCTTCAGTGGTCTTCTGGACCTCCTTTTCCATTTGGCTAATTCTGCCTTTCAAGGCATTCTTCTCCTCATTGACTTCATGTAGCTCTTTTGATATTTGTGTTAGTCTGTTCTTTAGGGTGTTATTTTCTTCAGTATTTTTTGGGGTCTCCTTTAGTAAGTCATTGACTTGTTTTTCATGGTTTTCTTGCATCATCCTCATTTCTCTTCCCAATTTTTCCTGTACTTCTCTTACTTGCTTTTTCAAATCATTTTTGAGCTCTTCCATGGCCTGAGACCAATTCATATTTTTCTTGGAGTCTTTGATGTAGGCTCTTTGATTTTGTTGACTTCTTCTTGTTGTATGTTTTGGTCTTCTTTGTCACCAAAAAAAGGAATCTAGAGTTTGAGTTTGTGTCTGACATCTTTCTCGCTGCCTGCTCATGTTCCCAGCCAACTATTTGACCCTTGAACTTTTTGTCAGGATATAACTGCTTGTAGAGTAGAGAGTACTTTGTCCCAAGCTTTAGGGTCCAAGTAGTGCTGTTTTCACAACTACTTCTACTCCAGTGTCACCCCAGGCTCTGTCACAGCAGCACTCCTCCTCCCCCCAGAAACACCAACCAGAACCGTAAAACAGACCCAAATGGCAAAGCAGGAGAATCTGCCTTTGTGCCCACAAGGTGCTCCTTGTACTCTCACTCTGATCTGCTCCTAGAATCCTCCTACCATGTGAGCCAGGAACTCGGGAAACAGCTGACACTGGTGCTCTGGAAGCAGCCTCCGGCACTTCCTGCTGCTGCTACTACTGACACTGTACCACTTCCTCAACCTCCAGACCTGGCAGCTGACCACTCTGAACTCAATACTGCAGTTTCCCCCTAACCTGCTCATTGGCCTTTGTGGGTTGAGAGGTCTGGTAACTGCCACAGCTCACTGTTTCATGGCCCCAAGGCCTGTTCTGGCTGGCTGTCTCAGGGTCTGGTCTGTCCTGGTGTGGCCCACGCTGGGCTGCCCTCCAGTCTCAGCACCATGCGATAGACCCTTCCTGGCAACCATCCAGGCTCTCCTGACCTGGTGACCTGTTTCCCTCTGCTATTTAGTGGGTTCTGCAGCTGTAGAATTTGTTCAGAACCATTTTTTACTGGTGTTTGGAGGGATTTTGGAGAGCCTAAGAAAGTCCCTGCTTTCCAACTGCCATCTTGGCTCTGCCATCTTAACATAAATCATTTTCATGACAAATGATATTTCTATTTGTTTATGTATACCAATAAAATACATTACCAAAAATATTGACTAGGAGAGGAAGTCTGATTTCAATGAAACACTAAAAAAAATTAATATTGACTGGCAGGACTAGAGCTTCAAATCATAGTATAGAATTTTTTAATTTTTAAATTTTAATGTATTTTTTAATACCAGAGTCACCTGATATTATTCACTGCACTGTGTGACAATATACATCAATTTTTTACATGTAACCTCCTTCCTCTGTACTGAGGGGAGAGACGTGTGTTTCATTATCTGTCTTCTGAGACTAGGGTTCATTTTTAGAACTAATCAGCTGTTTGTGTTTTTATTTACATTATTGTAGTGATTACATAATTATTTATCCTTAAAGTTATCTCAAGTTTCTCCATTTTTTAAAATTTCTTTGTTTTTGATGACATAGTATTATGCATTTACATATGATAGTTTGCTTAGTCATTATGAGATAAATGGACACCCACTGTTTCCTGCTTTTTTTTTAAACCAACACAAAAGTGCTGATATGAATATATTTGTATGTATGGGTCTTTATGTCTTTAATATCCTTGGTATGTATGCCTTCAGGTATAGGTAGCTACACTTTATGTTTGTGTGTGTATAAACTTTTTGCATGTAATATAATGATGCACTGAGAAAATCCTACATAGTCAACTAAAATTTAATCAAAAAAATGAACAGTGATATCAAAGTTGAATAAATCCATATGAATTATTGGCTTTTCTCTATATTACCAATAAAATATAACAGGAAGACATTGGGAAATTTGATTTAAAATCACTACAAATGTATAAAATAACTTCGAGTCAACTTATCAAGAATCTACAAAAGCATATAAATATATTTATAGAAATTAAAAAAAACTGACAAATTATTAATTGATAATGGCAAGCCAGAACCAATAATATAAAATGACAATACTTATTAAATTATTTTATGTATCCAGTGCCATACCAATTAAACTGACCAAAAATTACTTTCTAGAATTAGAAGAACAATAGCATTATTCATAGGGAAAAGTGAAATTTTGAGAATCTAAAGAGAAATAGTGATTTTTAAAAGTAGGAAGGAAGGGAACTTGATTATATTAGATCTCAAACTGTACTACAAGTAGTAAAAACAGTGGAATACATTTAGTAGACAATATACCCCCAAAAATAAACCTATTAGTAAGTAAATGTAAATTAAATAACCACTAGGTAAGGATTCACATTTTGATAAAAATTAATGTGAATACTTGAAAATCATAGAGTGAAAATTATGTTTAAATAAACACTTTATTTCATTTACCAAGATAAGCTCTAAATGCATAAGGGCATCATTGACTTAGATATAAAATGTCACATCATAAAACAGAGGGAAAAGGAGTAGAAAAAAACAGAAAGTGAAATGGATATGTTTTATAACTTGAAAACAATTAAATTTCATAAATTAATCCAATGCAATTAACATTAAAAGGAGAAAAGTTACCTGGGGGAAAAAAAAAGTATATGCATCAATTTCCTATGATAACCTAGGTCTAATTTCCAAGATAAAAAAATTGATAAAATGTTTCTAAGAATAAGAGTCATTATCCAATTGATAAATTGTGAAATATGTGAACAGGCAAGTCTCTCTTTTCTGCTTCCCCCCAAAATTAAAAATATTTATTTTCTGATTACATACAAAGTTAATTTTCAACATTTCTTTTTTTCCCTTTTTCCTTTCAGTATTTTTTTCAAAATATGTAAAAATAAATTTTCAAGAAAGCCTTATGATCAATATTATATCTTGTGTTGAGAATTGTCAATCTTTTCTTCGCTTCCTTGTTTTTTCTTTTGTTCTCTGCTGTGCACTTTTAAAATTTGTTCTTTTTACCCCTCCCCACACCCCTCTAAAAGGCTACATTATAGGGTAAATATGTTTCTCAATCTATACATACACATACTTATATATACATACACTTATACATATATACATGAGTATATAGACATATACTTTCCCAAATATACTCTAGCCCTGATCTTTGTTTTTGTTTTTACATATCTTTTGTTTCCTATCCCTCCTGCCTCCTCCATTTTACTTCTACCAGCCACCTTGCCCTCCTATTACTTGTCTACCCCCTTCCTCTACCAGTTACCTTGCCCTCCTATTGTCTCCCCCCTCCAAGTGTTCCCTCCCCTATCTTCCCATTCCCATTAATCTAAATAGCCTTCTATACCCCTCTTTTACCTATTCCTTCATTCTCCATTCTAAAGATACCTCCTTTGTCTTCTCCCCCCTCTCTATTTCTTGTAAATTTATTTTATTTCTTGTAAATTTAGAAGACTTTCATGCTCTTCTAAACATATAAATGCGTTATTCCTTCTTAAACCCATTCTCGATTAAAGTAGGTTACCAGAACTACCAGCCCTCTTCACCCATCTGATTCCTCTGTATCCTTTCTTTCTCTTTCACCTCATTTGCATAAAATAGTTACTCTTTTTAGGGGTTACTAAATGGTTTTACTTTTTAAAATTCATGTCACAGTCAGGTTTACCCCCATCTTTCTTATGAGCTCACCCGCTATTAATAAGAATCTTAGACGTATATTTTACGTTATATAAAAGATAAAAAGTTTGTCCTCATGAATCAACCTCAAATTTCTCTTGGTTCTGGTATGTGAAATCTTCTACTGAGTTGAGGATTAGTTTTACAAAGTCTGAAAGTCTGAGAGTTTATCAAATGTCCATTTATTTCAACTCAAAGTAATATTTAACTTTGCAGGGTATGGTATTTTTGGCTGGAGCCCCAGGTCTTTTGCTCTTGTGTTCCAAGACCTGTGGTGCTTTAGTGCCTGTGCTGCTAGGTCTTGTGTAATTCTGATTATGGCACTCTCATATTTAAATTGTTTTAATCTTGATGCTTTTAATATTTTATCCTTGAGCTAGGGGTTCCATAATTTGACTATGATATTCCTATGAGTTTTCCTCATAGGATCTCTTTTAAGTAGTATTTGATGGATTTTTTTTTCTATTTCTACTTCTCTGCCTTGCTCTAATGCTTCAGGACAATTTTCTTTAATTATTTCTTGTATTATTTTGTCAAGATTCTTTCTTTGAACATAACTTTCAGTTAGTCCAATCATTTTTATACTTTTGTTCTTGATATATTCTCCAAATCTGTTGTTTTTCTTATAAGATCTTTCAGTTCTCTTCTATTTTTTCATTATTCATATTTTGTTTAATTATTTCTTGGTCTCTTACAATTTTGCTGGATTCACTTTGCCCAATTCTAATTTTCAAGGTGTTATTTTCCTCCTTAAGATTCTGGATCTCCTTTTCTAATTGGGTGACTTTCCTTTCCTAATTTTCTTTTTTTTTTCTTGGATTATTCTTAATTTTTTTTTTAGTTTTTCCTCCATTTCTGTCATTTGATATTTAAAGTCTTTTTAAAGATCTTCTGTAAATTTTTTTTGGGCAGGTGACAATTTGACATTACTCTTTGGGGGTTTCTTCAATAATCTCTTCTGAAGATGAACCCCGGACATCTCTATTCTCATAATAGTTTTCTATGGTTGGATTACTTCTCCTTTGCCTGTGCATTTTTTGTGGTAATAGCTTGATTTTCATAATCCCCTGTAGCCCTGGGGTATGGGAAATGGTGCCTTTTTCCCCAGATCTTCAGTTCTCCCCTTCAGTCTGGAACCAAAGCTAAACCTCCAACCTCCTGTAAGTGCCTGTAGCCAGGGGCTTTCTGCCCCACTGCTTCTGCACTCACCAGGCCTGTGGTGGTTCCTTCTCGCCCCCACAACCCTTTGCAGAATAGCTGGGTCTGATGTTCCTCATCAGCAGAGCTTCCCTCAATCTTCCTGGGCTCAAATGCTCAACTCCCATCACTATCCCAGGGTGACAAGTTTCTCTGGCTGGGGCTGAGGCGGCCTCTCAAACCATTAACCCTGGGACTTGCCTCTAGTTGTTTAAGGGGCTTGCCCCTTATTGTTAAAATGGAATCTTGCCTGGAGGTATTTACTCTTCCCTAGACCAAATCTGTTCCTGGACTTTTTCTTTGGATCTTCTCAAATTGTCCCAAGAAGAGCTGTATTTTGCCCCTATTCTTTGTCTCCACCCATACTTTGTTAGCTCTAAGGTGCTATTTTAACTCTTTTATGGGGGAAAATCTTGAGAGCTTGGAATTTTCTGACTTACTCCATCTTCCCAGAATTCTGTTCAATATTAATTTTTTATAAGTTTTGAATTCTAATTTTTTCCTCCCTCCATCATCCCAAAGATAGCAAGCAACCTGATAATGGTTATACATGTACAATTGTATTAAACATATTTTCACATTGTCATGTTGTGAAAGAAGAATCATAACACAAAGGGAAATATACAATAAAGAAAAAAAAACAAAAAAGTTGAAAATGGCATACTTCAATATGCATTCCAACTCCATAGTCATTTCTCTGGATGTGGATAGAATTTTATATCATGAGTCTCTTGGAACTGTCTTGGATCATTGCATTTCTGAGAAGAGCTAAGTCTATCATAGTTGATCATCACACAATGTTGCTAATACTGTGTACAATATTCTCCTGTTTCTGCTCAATGCACTTAATATCAGTTCCTGTGGAAAAAATATGGCAAAATTTGGTTGCCTGGAGAAGGTTATCAGTATTGTACATCAGTTCCACAACAGCATGCTTGCATGGTTCTGGATAATGGATGATGCACTCATGCTTTCTCAGTCACCACTTGTATTAAACAGTTGTGTATTTGCTTCCATGATTTTTAGTGTGATGTTTTCAGCAATGTGATCAGACACCTTTAACTAGGATGAAAAAAGCACCAACTGCTTCAGTGATAGTAAATTATTTGACATGAAAAGGGTATAAGCCAAGACTAAAGTGGAGGGAGAATTGGCACATGTTTTCTTTTTAATTTTCAGATGATTGTGCACTCAATGCAGCCTCTTAGATAGAGATGGAACAAAGTATGGATTGTTTTTCTTCTGCTTGTGCTAGTTTTGGCATAATAGCTGACACCAAGAAAACACAGGTTCTCCAGCTGCCAGCGCCACATCATCCATATGAAGAACCATCGGTTACACCAAATAGAGAAATATTGAATGCTGTGCACAAGTTCACATACCTCAGCAGTATAATTTCCAGGGATGTGCACAGATGTTGAGGTTGATATGCACATTGCTAGAGCTAGATCAGTGTTTGGAAGGCTCTGAAGGAAAGCTTGAAAAAGAAGAGGTATTCAACTGTCTACCAAATTGAATGTCTATAAAGCCATTGTGGTGATCTCATTGTTGTATGCCTATAAAACCTGGACAGTACATCAGCTCCATTCCATGAAACTGTCTTAGGAATATTCTGAAGATCACATGGTAAGATAACATACTAGAATAAATTTCTAAGCATTCAAAGTCTACTGTAGACAGTGCAACTCTGATGTACTACCCACATTGTTCAAATGCCAAATATATATTTTCCTAAAAGACTATTTCAAAGAGAATTCACACAAGGCAAGCACACTCCTGGAGGTCAGAAGACAGTACAAGGACATGCTCAAGGTCTCTCTGAAGAACATTTTGTATTTATTGCATGACATGGGAGGCATTGGCAAAGGACTACCCAGCTTAGCATGCCCACATTGAAGAAAATACTGTGCTCTATGAGTGAAGCAGCATTACAGTAGCTCAAAAGAAACACGAGATTCATAAATCTAGAGACATCTCCACTCCAAATGTTCATGTAGACTACTTGTACCTGCCCTATGGTAGAGCCTTCCAAACTCATATTGGCTGATCAGTCATAGTCAAATACACTGTGCCTTAACTCCAACATAGTAATGTCATTTTGGTCTTCTCTGAGAATAAAGTACAACAACTAATCAAATATTACTAGGTCTATATCCCCAAAGAGATTATGATACTCTTTGCAAAGTTGTTAATACATATAGTAACACTTTACATATTGTGCTGATTCTTTTAAGCACCCAAGGCTAGAAGACTTGATGTTGAGCAAAAGTTTTGAGAAAAAAGTTTTTTTTTTCCAGGTTATTTTATAAAAAAGATTGGAACTCAGAGCTATTTGAATAATGAACAACATTGTATATTTCTATTATTTAAGAGGAAATAATAGAACATACAACTTGATTGCTTTAGAACCTAAAATTATTATTAATAATATTGTCATTATTATTAATAATAATGTAATAAGTCATCTTAGCCTGAGCGATGGAGTTTTTATGTAGCTCATGACTAGCATAATGTAACAAAGCCCAAATTATACTCACAAAGCCTACAAAAGATACTTAGCCCAAAACACTATGAGCCATAATTCATGATGATCTTCTAGAGCATTTGGATGAATCTCTACCTTCATCTAGAGAGGATAAAAAATTTTGTACTCCAATGTCCCTTACATCATTAGTTATTTCAATTTTTAGGAGATTTTTGTTCTGAGGGTTGTGGGATGAACCATCAAATTATTTTCATGTACATCTTTCAGTGTTATGAGTAATTTTTAATTTAAAAATATTGATATTCTTTGGGCATTTATCTATTGAGAAAAGGTATATAGGCTTATGTATTTGTGCCATTTCTCTATATACCATTGATATCAGACTATTATCAGTGATATGTGCTCTGTAGCTATTTCCCACTTGATGTTTTCCACCTTCCACACTTGCATTGACTTTCTTTGTGCAAGAGTTTTAAAATTTTACATTGAAAAAGTATGCATTTTTTCTTTATTGCTAATTAATTCTCTCTTCACCAAAATTTAAAAGATAAATTCTCTTCTCTTCCATTTTTTTTGGATTATTTACCTTTTTTTCCAGAAAGGACACATCCATTTGGGTTTATTATATTATATGGTATAAGATCTAAACTCATTTGTGTGTGTGTGTGTGTGTGTGTGTGTTTGTGTGTATGTGTGTATGCACATGCATACATGTGTGAGTGTATGAGGTACTGCCTTCCACTTTTTGCAGGAGTTAGCTGTGAATAGAACGCTTACTACAACGTTTTTCTATCTCATTTGATAAAATACTACAGTACCGCAGCTTCCAGATCTTACTTGTATATGCTACTGATTTACTTTTCTAATTTTGAGCAGTAAAAAATTGATTTTATGACTATTGTAGTTGAGCTGAAAATACCATCCCCCTTATTTTCTGCTTTGTTTTCATACTTTCCTTTAAAATATTGACCTCTAAGCCTTAAAATGAATTTTCTAATTGTATTTAGTTTAATAAAGTAACCCATGAACAGCTTAATCAATTAACAATGTAATTAAGAAAATGTAAAATTTATAAATTAATTTGAGTAGCATAGAAAATTTTACTATCTTTTATCATAGTACATTTTACCATAGTTTTAAAGGTTTATCATTTTACTATAGGCTTTTTATAGTTGTATCTATACATTTTTCAATGTATCTTTATAGGTTTATTATTAGATATTTTTATGTGTTAGTTATTTTGAATGAGACTTTCATCTCCTCATTTCCATATGTATTTTTGTAATTCATAGAAATGTATATTTTGTGCATTTATGTTGTTAACTTATTTTTCTGAAACTAATAATTGCCACAATTAGCCATGTCACTGACAATCTAAGATTTTCTAATTAAATTGTCAAATGCCTGTGAGTAATATTATGTCTCTTGTGTTATCATTTTAGCTAATTTTTCTATAACAATGACAGTAGTCAGGAAGGGGCACCATTGCTTTGCCTTTATTAATTGGAAAATTTTCCAAGATTTATTAATTGTATATAAAACTAGCTCTTAGATGTAGATATATACTTTAATTAATGTTGAAAATGGTCCTTGAAAGTTGAAATTTCTTTTCTGCCTATTAATACATTTATGGAAATTCTATTATTTGTTACTAATTATAATATTTTTCTAAGATTAAATGTTAAAACATTGTGGTAAATATATTTATAATGATGCATTTATTGTATTATTTCCTGTGTTTCATTTCTGAACTATCATATTTTCATTACAAATGCTTAAATTCTTGTAATCTTTTAAAGCTTTATTTTTTTTCTTCTGTAGAATTATGGTTTGTTCTGCTGAAGTTATTCTTGAATAAGCCTTTTACTTTGCATTTAAAAAAATTTTCCCTAATTTCCTCTTTTTATTGATTTTTTAACATTGTCTTGTGACATACTGATTATGGTTTCTTGGTAATTGAACTTTTCTTTTTACCTCCTAGTATTTTTTTTTCATTAAAGGCCTTTTATTTTCGTTATGATATTATCTGACATTTTTATTTTTTGATTTCTTTCAGGGAGAGAATTCAATTCTCTTTGCATCTTGTCTTTGCCATCTGGTCCTAATCATTTTGGGTGATTTCCTTTTATGACTTCTTGAAACATGTTATCCAGGGGTTTTCTTTCTTTTTGTTTGTTTGTTTTTGCTTATTACTTTAGCAAAGCTAATGATTGTTAAATGTTCTTTCCCTGACTTATCTTCCAAATCAGTTTTTAAAATACTAGACACTTAATATGCTAGTCTACTTTTTCAGTTCTTTACATTATTTCTAATATTTTTACTTATGATATATTTGGATCTTTGAGATCTCTTTATCTAATTTTGCTTTCAAGGATTTCAATATTTGGGTCATACTTTCCATTTTCTCTTCTCACCACTCTGGGACCCATTTTCCTCATCACTAATATTATAGAGTTGTACTGCATCTACTCTAGATCTGTTCCAAACCTTAATTTATAATTCTGGATCAGAATAGTTACAATTGCTCTATTGACATATAATTCAGATTTAGCAACTTACTTCATTTCTTATTTATTGAAGTTTAACTTTACATACTTTATTACTTCTGTTTCTGTTTTCTGTTTTTTACCATATGGTAAATCATTCTTTCCCGCCCCCGCCCCCCCCACCCCAGGTTCTACTTATTTGTATTTCAGAGTTACACTCTTTTCTGGATTTACCTTTTGATATTCTCTACAGTATAAATTACCTTATTTCTTCACTATATTTGGAGTAGCCTTCTATTTTCTCGTATCACAACCCAGTCTCTACCCTCTCTTGCATTCTTGGAAATGGTGGAGAAGCCTTGTCTACTTCTGTCATTGTTATAGTCTTTGTATCATTGCCTTGATGTAGTTCTAAATGGGTGATTTGTAGCATCAGTCCCTGTTTCTTTCAGCAGCCTTGTTCAGGGATGAGGATTTAGAGAAAACAGTAGGAGCACATTCTACCCTCTGCCTCAATCCTTAGGGGCTACCTCTGTCTCCACGTGTTCCAATTTGGATAATTATCTTGATTCTGTTTCTCCTTCCTTTTTCTTTCACAGAGCCCAGGAGTTAGCTTTGAATCATGGTAGGGCAATGGCGTGTCTCAAACAAAAATTAGATATAATGCTGACTTTAGCCCTTTTATATGATCATAGATAACTCTTGTCTTACCTTGGCCTTTTTGATCCATTGAATATTGGAGAACAAGACATTTTCAGATCTCCCATGGCGTCTTCCGACATCTTGATACTCAGGCAAAAATCTTGCTAATCCACGTTCCATTTACTGAAAAACAGGCTGATTCCAGGCCCTTTACTTATGTAAAGCTTTCTAAGTCTTCTAGCCACCTTCTGGTCCAATTGTGGACTGCATGGAGGAGCTTACTTTATTTTCCTTCAGCTTTCTTAGGATTATTTAAAAATGTTGGCTGGGTGAGGGTTTTTTTTTTTGAATGAGGTAAGTTTGGTAATGACTTTTCAGGTCTTCATCTTTACAGACAGTTGCATTCTTTCTATTTTCATTCTCAGTGCTTAGAATGCTTGGTTCATACTAAGCACTTAAAATGCATTTTATTCATTCATTATCAAACTGATGGAGGTTGATGTGATCTGGAAAACAATTTGAGCTTATGCACAGCTAGGCATAAAACTGACATGTAACAAGTTAATTCTCTTTTTAAACCTTGAGCTCTTGAAAACCAGACATCTAATCTAATCTTTGGTCTTATTATTGAGAGTCTTTCATTTTGACCATTTCTTTTTTATTCATATTTCTTTCTATCTCTGACTATTTCTAAGAAGATTGTTCATCCACCTAACTCCTGGTATCGACAAGATTCTCTTATTACTTCATTGCATTCATTTGCACAGGGGATGATCTGATCTTCATCATAGAACTTCTTTTATTGTCCTTGACTGTTCCTGAATTATATGGAGCAGTACACATGAATCACAGGAGGAAGAAGTTTTGCTAAACATTATCTGTCTCTGGTTAGTGAGAAGGGACTGGTTAAATGTTCTGATCTGGCCATTATATTGGGAGAGATAGCTGGCAATGAGAACTGGTCTCAGACTAGGCTAATTTGCTCTTGTTTAATGATGTGGTTCTGATGTTCCTCTTTCTTCTAATATCAAAGGATAAAATAGAAGGAAGAAGAAAATATACTCTTAACATATTACACACTTACTTCAGTAAGTCTCTATTGATAATAATGTTTTAAAAACAAATGAAAATCATGCAAAGTGAAGCACTCTTACTGCAGTTACATGAGTGACCACTTAAATAAATTTAAAGACAATTCCAGGAAGTAGCAAAGGAGAAAGTGGATTAGAAGAGGGCAATGGAAATGTATATACATTAATTTATTCCATTTATGCTCATAGGGAAAATGGAGAGGAAGAAATGTGAAGAAGAAATTAATTGACTTAGAAATCACTGAGTTACTGAAACAAATTTAAATCTATTCTAGAAGAAAGTATATATATATATATACGTATATATATACATACATACATATATGTACACATGCACATATATACATATATGAATGTCTGCACACAAACATATATATGTATAAATGTATGCATATATGTATATGTGTATATATACACCAGGTTCCTATGGCATCCATGTTGTATTAATGGAGGATTTAGCATCTTACATTTAGTCTCATTAAAAAATTGATTCCAATTACAAGCAATCTGGTGCCTATCTTTGACGTATATTAAACAAAACAAGCAGTTTATTTGTCAAAAGCAAAATAGTAATCAGAGCAAAATGTACCTCAGTTTTGTCTGTGTTTTTACAGTTGAAAGACTTCATCTTATATGAAAGGATAGCTAAGGAAAATGTCTGAGGATCAAAGACAAATTTATTTAAGGCTCTAGCTACATTTTCACTTACAATTTATAACTCTACTGACTCAGATCATGATTTTCTTAAAAAATAATAGCAAAGAAAGTCAGTTTGCATTCCAAAATAAAATATCTGCAAAGTTGACCATACTCTTTGGTAAGAAATGGTGGGTTTTGGGCAAGTTCAACGACTTCTGATAATCTTGCCTAAGAAAACTAGAGGTGACCAGGACTTACGATGTATGAATTCAGAGAATAAAATTAACTTAAAGGCAAAACACATTTATGATGCATGAAAATATTAATAATAGCTTAATGTTAACCTGCTATAAGGAGAGGATTGAACTATAATTTTTAGTAGATCCACCTGTTATGATATCTGAGGGTCAATGAAAAGGCAAAGAGAGAATTGCATTTTGCTAATCATGTGAAAAATGGTTATCTCCAGGAAGTAAAGAGTGAGGAAGGGGGGAAAGTGAAATAGTATTTCTTAGCATTGAGGTGCTAAATTTGAAGGAGATTCAAATAAAAAGGGGGGGTGGGGGAAGGAAAGATCTCAAACCGTGCTTTTATCATGGTAAGCGATAAAAAAAAATAAAAGAATCAAGGAAGACATCTTGTTCTGAGCATATCAGGGAAAGGGTATGTTTGTGATGAGAATGCAAACAATAAGATTGCTTCAAATGAAAAGAACTATAGATAGCTAAAACTGATGTAAAAAAAAGAAAATATCAATGTGACTGAGTCTGGGCAGTGCAGAAAGGATTGGAGGGGGAGAAGATTGGAGTGGGGTTAATGTGTCTACGAGTGTAGAGACTGGGGCCAGATGCATTCTAGCAAAACTAATACATTTACCTAGAACTGATTTTTGTTCCATGGGGGGGGGGAACCAACATGATTTGATGGAGGAACACATGAACTTGAGAATTACAATAGAAAATAAAAAAATAACTCTTAATTATGTTTTGATCTCACCTTCATTTCTAAATATTTACCTTTCCTCCTCCTTCCTGAGCCACTGCTTTTATTTGAAAAAAAATAAAGGAAAAAAAGTTCATAAAAATGAATGAGCTTATCAACTATATCTGGTAGTTTATACAATATTCCAAACCTATAATCCCCTTCCTCTACAGAGAAAGAAGGATATGCATTTTTTCAAAGCTGGAGCTAGGGGAATAGTCAATAGATTACAAGAGTTAGAATCAACAATACCTATGTTGAAGTGTTATCTTAGTCAATTATTAGCTGTGTGATGCTGAGCAATCACTTAAGTATCTAAGACTCAGTTTCTTCTGTAAAATAAAGGAATTGGACCTGAAATTCTGTAATGTCTCTTCCAATTCTAATATCTGTCCTATGATCGTATTTCAGAAGTTACTTTTGTACTTTCCCAACACTGAACTAGGAAAGTGAGCAAACACCATGATCTCTCTCCTTGTTGCCTCCAGAAAAGAAAACAAACAAGTGAACAATGAAACCCAAGATTAATGAACAAAATATCCTTGTGCTCATTTGGTTTACTCTATTAAAGAAATTATTCTTTGTTTTCTGTTAAATTCATTGAAAGCCAAAGTAGGAGAAAAGTAATACTGATTATATATCTTGTTTAGAGATGTTTTGTTACCACCTGCTAAAACTTGATGGTCTACTAAGAAGTTCACCAAAACAATTTTATACCCCCTGCATAAGATGTTCTTTACTTTTTATGTTTTTTTTGTTAGAAAAGCCTTGTATAAGTCACAAACACATACACTCTCACACAAACATATATATAGGTATATGTATATACATATGTGTGTGTGTTTCTTTTAAGAATAGAATGTCTCTTGAGTTGTCTGTAAGGCATTTATTTCTTCTTCAGCAGCTAAGGCTGTTTTGTGGTGAACCCTCATTTTAGACAGCAACTAACACCACTACAAACAAGTCCCTTCTCAACCATCACCTTAATTGGTGATCTTCATGCTTGCTTGCAACTACTTTGCCCTCATCCTTCACAATGGGGAGGTTACAGTCTTGGAGGATAAAATTAATGCCTTCATTAAGTCAACTGGTATAAATGTTGAACCATTCTGACTTTTGGCAAATGTCCTGCCCAATATAAACAATGGAAGTCTCATCTTCAATGTAGAAATTGGTGGGCCTGCCTTAGCAGCTGGGGGTACTGCCCCTCTTGGAGTGCTGCTCCTGATAGTACAGCAGCCTCTGCAGAGGAGAAGAAAGAAGAAAAAACAAACAAATAAGCAAACAACAACAATGAAAGAATACAAGGAATCCAATGATGATATGGGCTTTGTTTTGTTTGACTAAATAGTTTTTATATCATTGAGTAAGAAGCTTAGCTTTTAAAAAAAAAGAATAGGGCAGAATACTTTTTTTCCATCTTTGGAAGTTAATTTATATATTGCTAAATTGTGATTTAAGGAGTTTGTGAGTATTCCTCACACTAAGCAGCAAATTTTCTCTAAATGAGTAACTTTTGTGGTAAGTCAATGGCCACTAGAGAGAAATGAGAAACAACTCATACACAGAATATCTGAAACCAGATTAATTGGGACAATTTAAACTAATTTTTCTTGTTTAGTATTTTATTTTTCTCCAGTTACATATGAAACAATGTTTAATATTTGTTTTTAAACCTTTCAGATACAAATTCTCTCTCTTCCTCCCTTCACACTCTACTCATAAGAAGGCAAGCAATTCAATATATATTTATAGTCATATAAAATATATTCCAAAATTAGTCACAGACAAAAATGAACCTCAAGAAAAATAAAGTAAAAAAATGTTTCAATCTGTATTCTGACACCATCAGTTCTTTTTCTGGGGATGAATAACATGTTTTTCATCATAAATCCTTCAGAATAGTTTGGATAATTTTATTTTTAGGAATAGCTAAGTCATTCACAGCTGATTATCTGACAATATTTGCTGTTACTTTGAACACAGTACATGTCACTTTGCATCAGCTTATGTAAATCTTTCCAGGTTTTTGGGAGAGCATCCTGCTCATCATTTCTTAGAGCGCAATACTATTCTAACACAACCACATGCCAAAATTTGTTCAGCCATTCTTCAATTGATGGACAGCCCCTCAATTTCCACTTTTTGCCACCAGAAAAGACCTGCTATAAATGTTTTTGTACCCATAGGCCATTTTGCTTTGCTTGAATCTCTTTTATGATACAGAACTAGTAGTGGTACTGTTAGGTCAAAGGGGATGATTGGTTTTATAGCCCTTTGGGCATAGTTCCGTAATTGCTCTACAGAATGGTTGAATCAGGTCACATTTCCACCAACAGTGAATTAATGTCTAATTTTTCCCACATCCCCTCCAAAACAGATTGTTTTCCTTTTCTGTCCTATCAGCCAATCTAAAAGATTTGTGGCAGTAGCTCAGAATTGTTTTAATTTGCATTACTCCAATCAATAGTGAGTTACAGTATTTTTTTCATATGGCTATAGATAGCTTTGATTATTTCATCTGAAAACTGTTGATAACTTTTGATCATTTATCAATTGGGGAAGGGCTCTCATTTTTTTATAAATTTGACTCAATTCTCTATATGTTGGAGAAATGAGGCCTTTATAAGAGAAACTTGCCTCAAAAACTTTTCAGTTATGATTACTAACAATATTTGCCTTCATTCTATTTTCCCCTCTGTTTATTCTATTCTCTGTCTCCTTTCACCCTGTCCCTGGTTAAAAGTGTTTTCCTTCTGACAACTGACTCCCCCAATCTGTCCTTCCTTCCACGAGTACCCTCCTTTCTCTTATCCCCTTCACCTCCTACTTTTCTGTAGAGTAAGATGGATTTCTATATTGCTATTCCCTCTTTGAGTCAATTCTGATGAGAGTAACATTCACTCACTTCCCCTGATGCCCCCCCCCATCTTCCCCTGCACTATAAAAGTTTTTTATTGTCTCTTTTATGTTTTGTAATTTACCCCAATTTTACCACTTCCTTTCCCTTTCCCCCAGTGCATTCCTCTGTCACCTCTCATTTTTTTTAAAACCTCATCCCATCATATTCAACTCACACCTGTGCCCTCTGACTATATATATTCTTTCTAACTGCCCTAATAATGAGAAAGCTCTTATGAATTAAAAATATCATCTTCCCATGTAATAATGCAACCAGTTTAACCTAAGTCCTTTATGATTTCTCTTGTCTGTTTACCTTTTTATGTGTCTCATGAGTCTTGTATTTGAAAGTCAACTTTTCTCTTTAGTTCTGGTCTTTTCATCAGGAATGCTTGAAAGTCCTGTATTGAATTGGATGCCCATTTTTCCCCCTGAAGAATTATACTCTATTTTGCTGGGTTGGTGATTCTTGATTTTTATCCTAGTTCTTTTGACCTCTGGAATATCATATTTCAAGCTCTCTGAGCCCTTGCTGAAGAAGCTGCTCAATCTTGTGTTATCCTGGTTGTGCTTCCACAATACTTGAATTATTTCTTTCTGGCTGATTGCACCATTTTCTCCTTGACCTGGGGACTCTGGAATTTGGCTATAATATTCCTCAGAGATTTTATTTTGAGATCTCTTTCATAAGGAGATTGGAGGATTCCTTCAATTTCCATTTTATCCTCTGGTTCTAAAATATCAGGACAATTTTTCTTGATAATTTCTTGAAAGATAATTTCTAGAGTCTTTTTTCATCATGGCTTTCAGGAAGTCAAATAATTTTTGAATTATATCTTCTAAATCTATTTTCCAGATCATTTATTTGTCTAATGAAACATTTCACATTGTATTCTACATTTTTCTTTTTTTTGGTTTTATTTTATTGTTTCTTGATTTCTCACCAAATCATGTTTCCATTTTTAAAATTCTAATTTGTAAGGATTTATTTTCTTAAGTGAGATTTTTTCAAAACTCTTATTTAATTTGAACAATTCTGCTTTTAGAATTTATTTTTTCCCTTGAGTGAATTTTTGTTCCTCTTTTTCCATTTGGCCAGTTTTGTTTTTCAAGACATTTTCTCATTTTTGGCACCTCTTTTACCATTTGGACTGTTTTGGTTTTTTTTTTTAGTGTTTATTTTCTTCAGTGTTTTTTTTAAATCTCTTTTACTAAGATATTGACTCACTTTTCCTGAGTTTCTTCCATTAGTCTCATTACTTTTCCAAATTTCCCTCTCCTTCTCTTACTTGATTTTCAAAATCCATTTTGAGCCCTTCTATGGCAGAGATCGATTCATATTTTATTCTTGGAGGTTTTGGATGTAGGAGCTTTGATTTGTCATCTTCTGAGTGTGTGTTTTGATCTTCCTTGTCACCATAGTAACTTTCTATGGTCAGAATTTTTTTCTGTTCTTTTTCCATTTTTCCCATCTATTTCTTGATTTTAACTCTTTGTTAAAATGGGGCTCTGCTTCCAGGGTGAAGGGTGAACTGTCCTAAGATTTAGGGATTTTGTACATCATTTTTAAAGTTACTTTAGGGACCTGTAAGTTTTCAGTTCTTCCAAGGCAGTATGATCTAAGAAGATCTCCTTACCTGTTCTCTAGTGTGTTAGTGACCGCAGCACTCTTTTATTGCCTGGAAATTGAATAGGGTCCCTGCTCCACTGAAGCCCACAAGTCTGGTGTGCTAGTGCTCCTCCTTCCCTGGGACTGCCACCCAGAAGTGCTAACCAGATCTGAGTGTGGGAAAAGCAATAGATTCCTGCCCTTTGTGCCAACAAAGAGATCCCAATAATCTCCTTCTGATCAGTTTTTCAACCTCCTTACTGTCTGTGGGCTGAGAGCTCTGGAAATACCTGATGCCACTACAGATCATTGGCTCTCAAGGTTTGCTTCTGGTTTTCTGGGGCCAGGTCAGTGCTGGCACAGCCTGTGCTGGCATAGCCTATGCTGGATAGTTCTTCACTCTCACCCTGGTTTGACAGACATTTTCTGCTGACCTCCTAAGTTGTTTTTGGCTGGACAGTTATTTCACTTGTTCCTATTTTTCACTTCTGCCACTCCAGCAGCATTATTTCACCCTTTCCTTCTTGTGGATTCTGCTGCTCCAGGAATTGTTTTATGACATTATTTAAAGATGTTTAAATGAATTTTTCAAGAGAGCTCAGGAGAGTCATTAGCTTTTCTCTTCCATCTTGACTCTGCCTCCAATTGGGATAAATTTGAAGGTATCCTTTGATTTAATTGATCTGAAATTTACAAGAATATGGTTACTGAGCATCTTAAAGTGCTTCCAGTTGAGGACATATTCTGCTAAGTCTGTGGGGAATGGGAGTTTCTCATGTCAGATCTACTATTGTTCCATATCAATAACTAGGACATAGATCATCACAGTTTGCTGAAGTACAAAGTGGGATTTTTGTCTTTCTGTATGTATAAAAAATAGTTGCACTTATATACATACATACATACATATACATGTAAAGCCATAAGCATATATATGCACACAAATGTATATGTATATGTATGTATGCATGCATGTTCATCCTAATTTAAGGCAGGGAAACCAACTCAAAAAATTTCATTCGTTCATGCTCAAATTTCTGAGTCGCCATCATATCAGTTTAAAAAATTGCAAAAATGAACAAAAACAAAAACAAAACAAAACAAAACAAAAATAGGCTTGACCATTACAGTCTCTGTCTTATATCTTTCTTTGTCTCTGTCAGTCTGTCTCTCAGTTTCTGCCTCTCTATCTCTTCCTCTCTGTCTCTCTTTGTGTCTCTCTGTCTCTGCCTGTACCTCCCTCTTTATGTTCCCCCAAACTTTTGATACAGTTATATCAATCAATTCAGTCAATTCTCTAATCATAGAGCATTTAGATTTTTGTTAGACAAAGGGGATAGCCAGAGGCCAGATAAATATTAGGAATTTAGATCCAGTGATAAACAAGAAATGACTCAGGTATTTAACATAATAATAACCAAGGATGGAGATACCCTTTAAGCTGAACAATTAGTGATCCAAGGGATATTTTTGCATAGATTAACAAATTGTTGAAAGAGCTCAAACAATGGGAATTTTAAAATGGAACAATGAAAGGTAAGGCCTGGTTTGGGCCTTACACAATGTATTCAGCAGGTTTAGAACTGTTCTATTCTTTGCATCAAAGAGTTTAAAAGTATGAAAGAAGACACTCTTCTGAGCCAAAATATGTTATGCTTATAACAATTAATAAATAGCTGGTTTTTTTTTACTTTAATACTTCAAGGATCCATGAGGATATTCATGTGGATATTCTAATACTGATTGAGAACACCTTGCATTTCACTGTGTAGTCGTCATAGTAGAGTCATGTGGCCTCTTTACTAAGGCCACTTACTTTGATAGAAATGTTGCAACATTAACTGAAGCATAATACTGAATAATGCAGAGGGGCAAGGGAGCAACAGATTAGAAATGTACTTTACCCAATCATGTACTTCTTGACAAGACTATGAGGTAAATTGCCAATAGCTGTCAAGTCAGACTCTTAGCCACTGGGAACCAAATGACTCTCTTCATCTGGTGCTTCATTCAGTAGGCCCAGAATAACTATCCCTAACCAGACAGTCAGCCACCAGGCCTACAATGACTCATCTCACCTAGACCAGAGCCAGAATATCCTGTTTTGCCCATATATCTTATCCATATCTTTGACAATGTATCATATGTGGGTGTGCCTCATTGCCTGTCATTTTAAGATGAAGTATGGAAATGGTACCACTTATGAGTTCTGTTTGAGGCCTAAGCACCCAATACTTAATTTTATTTATACTGACCCAGACTTTAACACTACCTCCACTCCTTGTTGATCAGTGGTAGAATAAGCTGCAAATCCAAATGGTCCTTTCCTGGCATTGATATATTGTCTATCATTAGAAGATCCAAGAGGCTTGTACTGAATCAACATATATTTCTCTAATCTTTTGATTTGATAACAATCCTATCTCCTTCCATCCCAATCCCTGTGATTCAGAGTTATCTACAAGGATGATAATCATTTTACCTATTCATTCATATTCATGCAGTTCGGCCT
Organism: Phalanger gymnotis; assembly: GCA_028646595.1. Taxonomy (NCBI): domain Eukaryota; kingdom Metazoa; phylum Chordata; class Mammalia; order Diprotodontia; family Phalangeridae; genus Phalanger; species Phalanger gymnotis. The sequence continues at coordinate 1,213 of JAQQSZ010000248.1, read as the reverse complement.
TCTTTGTGGTTCTCAGGAAGGGGAGAAAAAAACATCTAATATTTTATTAATATGCTGACAAGTGTTCTTAAAGTCAGAGTCACTTTTATGCAATATGGCATCAAATCAGTAATTAAGCTACTGTTGTTCTTCAATTGTTTCAGTCACACCCTATTGTTCATGACCTTATTTGAAATTTGCTTGGCAAAGGTATTGGAGTGGTTTGTCATTTCCTTCTCCAGGCCATTTTACAGATGAAGAAACTGAAGCCAACAGGGTTAAGTGACTTTCCCAGGGTCACACAACTAATAAATGTCTGAGGTTGAATTTGAACTCAGATATTCCTGACTCTAGGCCCAAAGTTCTATCTACTGCACCACCTAGTGGCTCAATTAAGTCATTGTACCATAGGATAAGAGAAATTTCATTGTAATTTATATTTAAATATATATAAAGCTTTATAATTTCAAATTTTTAATGTATAGTATCTTGTTTGATGCTCACAACAACTCTATGGAGTCGGTAGAACAGGTACCATTATCTGCATTTTACAGATAAGTAAATAGACACTTAGAGAGTTGCTCATCCTATATTCCTGGCTCTTCTCTTTCTCTATGATGCCCCAGAAACCTCTTCACCTTGGAAGCTCACTCCATCATAGGACATCGCACATTGAAAATATCCTCCACCTCTGAAACTTCTCCCTTTGATTACATGGTTCCTTCAAGAATGTCCATCTTAAGGAGGAGTCTCAGGCCAGCCATATCTTTATTCCTCTCCAAGCTGTGTTCTGGGACTTTTTCTACAAGGACTCACACTGGATGCTACAATTTATTCTTCACTGCCCACCTCTTACTTCTCTACCTGACCAACAAACTTGGCAGAACTGAGGTTTCTCCCACGGAGATTCAAAGGAGAGAAAAATATTAAAAACTCCACTGATAATATTCCAATTTTGAGAAAATTCCCATGCATTTTACTGTTCAAAGTTTATTTTTAAAGTACCAAATTTTTGTTTTCTCTTCTATGTTCTTTCTCTCCTTGCATCCTTCTTCATTCATTGAAGAGACAAGTAATATAATACCCATTATAAATAGCAAGTCATACAAAACACATTTATACCTTAGCCATGCTTTTGCATTTTTTCATTCTTTTGCTCCTTCCTTCCTTCCTTCCTTCCTTCCTTCCTTCCTTCCTTCCTTCCTTCCTTCCTTCCTTCCTTCCTTCCTTCCTT
>JAQQSZ010000247.1:0-13816 GCA_028646595.1 Phalanger gymnotis | reverse complement strand
CCAGAGTCTTAACATCAACACCATGTCAAGAGCCCTTAAACATATTACGAACAGACAGACCCAATACAATTCATAGTTACCAACATCTAGGTTCAGCCCTGGTAGCTCAGGACAAGGGCTGGCCCAGAGTCATGTGCGCCACCACTGCTGTGTCTCAGAGCTCCAAGAAAGAAAAGGCCAACCCCTGGCTTTTATATCTTTTTCAGCGTCAGGGGTGAGTCACACATGCAATTCAGCCACGCGACCCAAAATCGCCACAAAGAGGCAGACTCAAACCCACGTGGTCCAAGAGCCCCCACTCTCCCAGGCATGTCACTCAAACTCATGTCTAAACTAAGCCCTCCCCTGAGGCAAGGAGGCACCAAGCACACCCAAATCTTGGGCCTGGGACTTAGCACTTAACAAGATTCAATGAAAGTACTTTCACTCAAGGTGAACAAAAACCAAACTCCTCAAGGGCACCTGTTAAACTAAGTGCTAAGGAGCCCATTTTCGCCTTAGGACACACTCCACTCTTTGTTCTAGGATACATAATTTAATCAGCCATGTATCCTAGAACATACATTGACCCATTATACATTGTGATCCAATTACGCAGGAAACTAAAACATATCATTAACAATAAAGCAAAATCATTCAGTGACATTCCCAAATATAATACCAGACAAGTTTCAGTGATGTTGTATAATGTCGCTAGCATGCAATAGAGTAGAATTTGTACCCCTCTCGTCAGATTACTATGCTGCAATTAATTCTCTTGTGATAAGCTACCATGATTGAAGAAATTCTGACTCTTCCCCCAAAGAGCTTTGCAACCTGGTCTTTTTGCATCATCAAACATAGCTCAGCATTCATGTAAAATATCTCTCCAATTTTAAGACATGTTTTTCTAAGTAGCTAAAGGTAGTAACATAATAAATTCCAGGACATAATCATCCACTTGAAATGACAGTTCTAGGAAACTCATCCTAAGACCTCTAAACTGTCTTCCCATTTTTTTCCCGTGACAGATGAAACCAACAGAATAAATGGTTCCAGGAAATCTCTCCCATGTGACCACATTCATCCTCATTGGAGTCTCAGAGCGTCCAGAGCTTCAAGTCCCCCTCTTCTTCATCTTCTTAGCAATCTATGGAGTGACGGTGACTGGAAATGTGGGAATTATCACCCTTAGTAGTATAGATTCTCGGCTTCAAACTCCCATGTACTTTTTCCTTAGACACTTGGCTATCATAAATCTTGGAAATTCCACTGTCATTGCTCCCCAGATGCTGATCAATTTCTTGGTGGAGAAGAAAACCATTTCTTACTATGGGTGTGCAACTCAACTGGGAGGCTTCTTAGTCTTCATTGTTGCTGAGATTTTCATGTTGGCTGCCATGGCCTATGACCGCTATGTGGCTATTTGCAATCCCTTATTATACATGGTTGTAGTATCACGGAAGGTTTGTATTCTCCTTGTGGTCCTTACATACACCTACAGTTTAACTACAGCAGTGACTGTCACCTCCTGTGTTTTCTCAATGTCTTACTGTTCTTCCAGTGTCATCAATCATTTTTACTGTGATAATGTCCCTTTGTTAGCATTATCCTGCTCTGACACTTACATCCCAGAAACAGCAGTCTTTACTTTTTCAGGAACTAATCTGTTCTTTTCCATGATCATTGTAATTGTGTCCTATTTCTACATCATCTTGGCCATCCTGAGGATACGTTCAGCAGAGGGGAGACAAAAAGCCTTCTCTACCTGTGCTTCCCACATGGCAGCTGTCACTGTTTTCTATGGAACACTCCTTTTCATGTATTTGCAGCCCCGGTCAAACCATTCCTTAGATACGGATAAAATGGCCTCTGTGTTTTACACATTAGTAATTCCCATGCTGAATCCTATGATCTACAGCTTGAGGAACAAGGATGTGAAGGACGCTCTGAAGAGAGTCCTCACTAACACTTGCCAAACTTTTAATAATACACAAATTAAAAATATTCAAGTAAACCATTACAGGCCAAATCAGTAAATGACCACGGATACAAGAAAACTAGACAGTAGGTTAAAAAATTAAAAATGAATGAAAAATGGGTGTCAAATTCAAATAAGGATCACTATAGGTACATATTGACTTAGAAAACCACATGGTACCATTATTTATATCTCATAGTATTTTTATTTATTTTATTACATATTCCCCAATTATGTTTAATCTTATTCAGGCAGTAATCCATAGTAGGCTACCTTTTTGATACCTGTTGGTAACGATCTGGAAGGAAGGTGGTAGTAGAAAGGTAAATAAGGGAGGAGAAAAAGCAGATAAGGGCCTAAAATCAAGTAGGATTGCATATGTTAGATGTGAAAACCACCAGGTGAAGGACCAAGAATTTCGTATTAATTCTTGGAACTCTTTTTATTTCCTAATGAGAGAGTTTTTTATTAGACTAAGCAGCATTGCAAGTGAAGGAATAGGGGTGGTATGTGTATTCTTATCCTGGTATAGGTAAGGGCAGGAGGATTTGAGTTTCAGAAATCTGCTTAAAACCATGTTATTGTTTTTTTGTTTTTAATTTTGTTGAGTCATCTAATGATATTCCAAGTTCATTCTGGTACCTGTTTATATGGACTGAGAAGTAAATGTTACTTTATCCTATTTTTGTTTATCTGTAAGCATTTACTAAGCATCTACTATGTATCATGTTCTGTACTAATTGTGAAAGATACAAAGGAAGGTGAGACTGTCTTTGCTTTTAAGCTCTTATTTTAATTGCAAATACAACATTTGAACCAGTATGTACAAACCAGCTACAAACAGGGTAAGTGCTAGATAAACAATTGAGCAAAAGTACTAGAATTTGGCAGGGGATATGTATTATGACACAACAGAATTAATATGAAACCCTCAGGAGCTTGTTGCGAGCAAATACTCCATTATCTTGTACATAATTCTGATGGATTAGCTCCAATTCTACTAATTGAGTGCTTTGTGATCACTAAGGGTCAGGCAGGATGGGTAAGGATTCCTTCAAGTTTCTACTTTATATTCCTAACGTGAAGTTCTCATTTTGAGGTTATATTGTCATTTTATTCATTCATCAATTTGAAATGAATGTATACAAAACAGGAAGGGTTAGAGAAAGGCAGTGTGAACCAGCACAACACAAACTCTATGCATGTGTTGCAAGTATTGGTCTCGACAGTTAACTGAATTGATGGATCTGAGTATAGTAAGATGGTTTCTTATGAGGCCCACTTATTTATATAATTAAATGTATCATGACTCTTTGCCAAGGGGAAAGCATTAATGTATCTGATAGGCTGTCTTTCTATGGACGTGGGGACAGAGAAACAAACATAACCCCATGATGTAGAGAACCCACATGAGGACGCTCTGTATCTCTTCCGTCATTCTTAGAAGCTTAACAATAACCAATTATGTTACACTTGAATTCTACCTCTTCTTCCTTAAATTCTTTATTTTTCTAATTTGGAAAACAGTATATTTAATTGCTGGAGTATGGCAAAGAACAACTTAATTGGGAATATGCATGCATCTGTAAAGGATTTGGAACTCCATCTTTGTATCAGTAATCAAGGTGGAACTTTCTTTTACTGTTTTCTTTTTTAGCACTTATTTAATCAAGTGCCCTTGAAAAGTTTGGCCTTTCTTTCTTTGATTAAATTAGGAGTCTTTGATGACATCCTTAACTCAAGGGAAAGCCTAAGCCACATGGGTTTAAGACACATGTATGTGACGCTTTTAGGTCACATGGGTGTGTCACATGTTGTGACGCCCTTTGACCCTGAACAGAATATATAAACTCCAGAGGTTGACGTCTTCCCTTGGGGCTCTCACTCACTTGAAGAGTAAGGTAGGACTCTGGGCAGCCCTTGTTAAGAGCCCCCGACTTGTAAATCCAGATGTTGATGTTTTCCTGGTAACTATAAATCGTGATTTGGTCTGTTTATATTGTGTATGTTTGTAATTTGTTTGTATTTGCTTCGAAGTTCAGGTTGCTGGATTTTCCTCCTGAGCTGTGAATGATATATGTGTGTTTGATTCAAATGGGATTGTTAAACCCTCAAAGTTACTTTCCTTAGCAAAGCAGATAAAAGAACCTGTGTTAGCAGCCCTGTGTGCTGATTGTTGGTTTTACACAGCCACAGTAGCTGCTAGCAAGATTGTTGCTACAATCTTCCATTTGTTGTCAGATTCATATTTGGACAATATTCTTCTCTCCAAACCCTGACATTGGAATTCCAATTTTGTGAATAACATTCACCAAGAAAATTATTTCATAAAAGTGCTTATGAAGAATAATGAATATTTTCCCAGCCTAGGGAATGCTTCCAGGTTTTGGTTGATATTAAAAAAAATTAATTACTCATTTTTCATTTATGATTCTATCAAATATACTAGGTTTGCGATGAGAAAAATATATGAGAAAGAAATTATATATATATATATATTACTAGACATATACCTTTATGTATAGCAGGCCTTAGGAACAACAACAACAAGAACACAAACACACACAAACAATCCCTTCTCCAACCCTACTCTGCATGCTATTGGTTCATTTTCCTTATTCTTATCCCAGATTCTAAGGCAATAAAGGAGATGTGTTTGTTTATTTCTACATTGATTACAAAACTGTAACAAAATTGTCAAGCATTTATTATGTGCTACTATACTAAAAGCAATGTGCTCATTGACAAGGAAATAAAGGCAAAAAATTGTCCCTGGTCTCAAGGAGCTCACAGTCTAATGTGAAGACAATATGGAATCAACTATGTATACAAGATTTATACAGGATAAATTGGGAACAGTCTCAGAGGGAAGGCACTAAGATTAAGCAGGACTGGAAAAAGTTTCTTGTAGAATTTGGGACTTCATCTGGAACTTGGAGGAAGCCTGGCAATCTAGGATGCAGAGATAAGGAGGTAGAGCATTCTATGCATATAGGACAACGAGAGAAAATTCTCTGAGTGAGAATATGGAGTGTTTAAGGAAAAGCAGAGTGGACAGTATCACTGGATTAGGGTGCCATGGAGGGAGTAAAGTAAGAAAAGACCAAGTCATGTAGGGCTATAAAAGTTAAACAGGATTTAATTTTTGAATATGGTCATAACAAAGAGCCAATGGACTTTAATGACTGAGGGGGGAATTAATTAATTAACACTCAGAGCCCACCCCCAATTCATTACACATTCTTTATTAAATGGAATAAAACTTTTTTATTTATACTTTTGATTATTTTTCAATACGCACATCAAACTTCCCCCAATAGCCTAGACTTCAGTCATCATCAAGATTACTGTCTATACAATCCACTAAAAGTATAATAAACAAAAACAAAGAAACAAACACTTATTCATAATATTATGATAGGTGAAAAAGTCACAGTCAGAAGCTGATCAAATCATTATTGCAACTGCTGACTTCAAGTCTGGAAACATAGTCCCACAATCCAGCTCTATCAAGGTGCCAAATAAAGTCTTCTCTCATGAATTCTCTTCATGTTTCTTTACACAAGTACTCTCAGGAATGATCTTTTCTTTCTCTTTTCTCTCTGTTCTTTCATAGTCTCTCCACCCTTTTTCTTTGACAGTCTCTCTAAATAATGATAAAGCATCAATCTCTTAAGTTCCTAGTGCCTCTTAAACAAACTGAGGACTGATACTACCTTGTAAGGTGGGACGATTGATTCTGCTCATTAATTCTCACGGACACGAAGACTCTGATTTATTTTGGAAGTATTATATTTCTCCAATTTATTTTTTCTTCTTCATATCTTCCAAAGTCTGTTTTGCCTATTCCATTTATGCTTATATTTATATCAAAATGAAAATGTTTTTCACATAGTTAACTGTAGAACTTCACATCCAATCCTCAGATGGAATGATATTTTTAATGACGTATAATAACATAGAGAGAAAACTAAAAAACTTTGGAACACTTCCTGATCTGGCTCCAGTTTACCTTCCCATATTTGTTACTCATTTGTTCTTCCTTGAGTTGATCCAGCCAAATTGGCCTTTTTCAATTCCTTAAATACAACATGCCATCTCCTATCTCGGTCTGCCTGCCATCCATCCTCTTCTCATATTTACAATGTAAAATACCTCATTTTCTTGAAAACTCAACTTCGTTGTCACCTGTTGAAGGAATTCTTTCATATTTACTTTAGGTGCTAATTTTCTCTTCTCATCCTCTATTTTAATATATTTTTTATTGCAACCTTCATGTTCAGTCAATATGTACATTGTTTACCACCAAAACAATGTAAGATCTTCTTTTATTTCATCTTTGCATCATAACAGCAAATGAATGGATTGGATAGATGAATAGATGGATAGATGAAAGTACAGATGGATAGAAATAGATGGGTGTATTAAGGAATGAATCTCCTTGTGACTATTACTGTTTCCTATGGATTTTCCCAGTTCTGATGTTGATTTCCCTTCTCTTATCTACTACATCAATGTGATCATACTTCTGTCCCACATATACACATAAAGAAGAAATCAGATGTTTTAGAGGCATACCAGAGTCTATGTTGACACAATGACCTTCCCAGAGTTCTCAGGCACATAAAAATAAAATACAGAACATCTGTTCCAAGCTCCCTGAGAATCATACATGTGGAACACAGGGAATCATATTTGTTGGAAGATTAAAACTTGGAACATCATCATGTGTCTTCTTTCATATGATAATAGTTTAATAGCTCTTGGAATTATGTAGAATTTAAACAGTAAAACAGATAATGAATGCAAATACCTGGTAACCTCCCTGAGGTGATAGTATAGAAGTCATTAAAACTATCATACGCTTCAGGGAATAATGTCTCAGAAGGACCTATAAACCTATAAATTCTTCTTCGATGTAGTTGGAAGAAGGAACAATATGATCAAGCCACAACAGATGTGAAAATCAAGGTGAGAAGTAGCTAGTCTTTGTCATCAGATAGGGTCTATAATGCTAAGAATTTCCAAGGCTTCCTACTTTCAGATAGGGTGATAGAAGAGATCAATGAATCTCCAGATTCAACAGATCTCAACAACTACTGCACGAGGAAAATTGAAGGAGTTTGGGTTTCTGAGGCAACAAAAATGGTATTTATTGACATAGCACCTAAGCAACTGGCACCTCATTCAGAAGAGCCCAAGAACTGTTCCCACTATGAGAGTTCCCAGAAACATTTTTAAAGATATAGGATAAAAGCCAATGGAGGAGAAATTGAATAAGTTGCAGTATAGTGGAGAAGGCACTAGACTTTGATTCAGGAAGACCTGGGTTCAAATCATACCTCAAACACTTACTAACTCTCTGACCCTTCTCTCAATCTTCCTTTCCTCATCTATAAAATGAGAAGATGAGATATAGAAAGCTCAGAGATCTTTTCTGCTAGTGAATGTATGATTTGATATTTCCCCTACTCCATAATCTTTTAGGTTCAAATAATGGCCTCCTTTGTCATCCTTACTTCCTCCAATTCAAAATGTTAGACTTCACCTAAAAAGGATCAAACATAAACTTAATGTGATGAGCATCGAAGTTGATGGATAGTTTAACTATATGAGATAGACACTGCTTTATCTCATTGTAGCATTAAGGAAAAAAAACAGAGAAGAAAGTAAAAAGTCCAGAGGTTAGATACAGGAAAGCAGAAATATGGTGAATTTGCTGTATAATTTTCAAAAGAAACACAAGCCACATATAACGGAAATTATGGTTTCAAAAGTGATTGATTTCTTTCAAATTTTTTATTTATGGAAATGAGAATTTTATTGATGTTTGACAAGTCCAGAATTATTTTTAAAATGTTTTAAAAAGGTAAAAAAAGGGCCCTTCCCAAGGTCATTAAAGATCCTTTAATTGATGAATTGAAAGTTTTCTCATTCCTCTTCTTTCTTGACACTTTTGACCACCCATTCCTAGATACATTCTCCATCTGCATTTACCCAACATTACTTTGTTGTTGTTTTCTATTTATGGGGCTTCCATTCTTAGTTTCCATTGTCAATGTATTGCCCATGCTCATAAATTTTAGGAACCACTGTATTTTATCTGTAAAATGATGAAAATTATAGGATTGATCTCACAAAGTTGATTCAGATCATCGCTTTTGTGCATCTGAAAGAACTTTCACAAGTAGAACTGATGATGATGATGCATCATCACTATGGAAATAATATTGTCCATTCTGAGTTCAGAGGGCATCAGGGTAAGTAAGTACCTTTTGTAATTTGGTTATTCAAAACGTGGAACTTTAAGGCAGGCTGTACCTTCTAATTATTTTTGGAAAATTTTTTGATCTACCAGAAACCAAAGCAACTGCACTATTAAGATTTGTGGCAGAATCCAGGTAGGAGGCCCTGGGATTCGTTGGGCACTCATGATTTATGTAGACATCTTCGCACATGACCAGAGTTGGAGGATAGGACAGAGTTAATATGAGATCCTATTGTGTAGATTCTGACCTGTCAATCAAAATTTGTTTTTTCTTTCTTTTTTTTTTTAAACACAGAAGTCACAGAAGACCCAAGGGCATTTCTGGAGTGCTTCCTTTGCACTAGAAATGAATCAAAGGTACGTTATATGATTCTTCATTCCTCTACTTACAAGGTGGTATGTTGGTGAGTTGGAGAATGACCCAATTTTTAAAGTTTCTTGAAATAGCCAATTCAGGTTAGAATTTTTATCATGTCTCATATAGTGCCCTCTATTCTGTACAGAGAGTTTAGGGAGCCATTATGCTAATGAAAAAGAGAAAATGGAATTTGAAACAAAATCTCAGTTTGAAATGGGGAGAAGGAGATGACAGATTTTTCTTCCTCTCAAACTGCCAAATGGAGTTATTTTTATTTTCTTTTTTGAGGACAGATTCACTAGAAGATTATTTCGTGTCTTCCATTAAAATACAAGAAAAAACATCACATTTCCTTTTCCCTACTGTCTTCATAGCCCTCAGTCTTTATTCTGTGATCACAATGACTCAGTGTTATTCCTTTCCCACTTCATATGGAAAGTGGCTACTAGTTCCTCTCTATGACTGGGTAGAAGTCTGTGAATTACTTTAGGGAGTGTGACACCCCTACCTTTCTGGGGCCTTAAAATTAATATTCCTCCCAAGGGATAGCTATGTACTTGTCGTGCATCTGAATATATATTTTTATTTTTTATAAATTGATTCATGAATTAATTCATTTAATCATTTAAAATGCTTATTGATTGATGAATGGATTTTTTTATTTATTGCTTTCAGTCAGTCATTTAACCAATGTAGGAAGCTCCAAATGAGAAAAATTGTTTTTCTTTCAATAAAATTTGGTAGCTGTTCTTCAACTTCCAATGTTAGTGATCTGCCCATGGCCCTGAGTGGTCATGGAATTTCAGTAGATCAAACAACTAGCATATAAGGATATCTTGATATTCAACTTCTAAAACTTCACTCACCTATCATAGAAGCACATTTGGTACTTCACTATTGAACTGATCTAAAAAAAAACAAAATAAAAGTACCTGCAATCATTGTGAGGGATTTTTATATGTAACCAGGAAAAAAATGAACAAGGAGTGATCACTAATGTATATAAGTCCACAGAACTTTAGGTTGTATACTGATGGATTTTGAGTAAAAACAAGTGTCATTAACATGACTTCATGTCCTTTTAAATGGTGGACGTTGAATAAAAACAACAACAACAACAACAACATACCATTATAAGCCTGGCTTGTCTTTATAATTCAGGGAGCAAGGCAAGCACAAAGGAGAAGCTATATGAAATTATGAGGTTTTGTTGTTGTTCTTGCTGTTTTCACAGTTCTAGAGATTACCTTGGGAGTCTGACATCTCCTCAGCATACAATGTGATTTTTTCTCCCATTCATTGATGGAAGCGTCTTTGAAGTTATTCACATTTTTAACTCATTACATTTCTTGGAAGTAAAGAACTCCATGACCTATTAATTATGTAAAATGGGACCGCCTATGATTAATATTCTCCCTTTGTACATTGGTAGTAGGAGTATAGATGTTCTTAATTCTAGAATTTGGCATAAAAGTCTTCATTAGTCTTATTAATGTTATCTGTTTATTATAATTTTCATAGAGATGAAATGAGATTATACATATAAAATGTTTGGCAAAATTTAAAATGCTATGTAAATAATATACAGTTATTATTATTATTATTATTGCAGCTGTTAATTAGTATCCCTTTATACTTAAGGAAGAATCCTTTCTTTTCTTCCTAGGATATTCTCTCTAGATCAAAGAAATGGAAAGAATAAATGAAACTGCAGTGATCAAAGTGACTGAATTCATTTTCATGGGTGTCACAGATCGTCCAGAGTTACAGGTCCCTCTTTTTCTGGTGTTCCTTTTCACCTACTCTGTCACAGTGGTGGCAAACCTTGGTATGGCCATCCTGACTAAGACTGATTCCCATCTGCAAACTCCCATGTACTTTTTCCTCAGGCATCTGTCACTCATTGATCTTGGTTATTCCACAGCCATTGGCCCCAAAATGTTGGTCAGTTTTGTAGTGGAGAAAAATGTAATTTCTTACATTGAGTGTGCAATACAACTATTTGTCTTTGTGACATTAATCATCAGTGAACTTTTTGTGCTGTCAGCCATGGCCTATGACCGCTATGTGGCTATTTGTAAACCCCTACTCTACACAGTCATCATGTCAGACAGAGTGTGTTGTATGCTTGTGGCTATCCCCTACCTCTATAGCACCTTTGTTTCCCTGCTGATTGCTATTAAGATTTTTAGTTCATCCTTTTGTAGATCTAATGTTATTAGGCATTTCTACTGTGACAATCTCCCATTGTTATCCATGATTTGTTCTAATACCAGGGACATAGAATTAATCATTTTGACCCTTTCTGCTTTTAATCTATTCTCCTCCCTGCTGGTTGTCCTTGTTTCATATATGTTTATTCTTGTGGCCATCCTCAGGATGAACTCTGCTGAAGGAAGGCAGAAAGCCTTCTCCACCTGTGGTTCCCACTTCACAGTGTTAGTTGTATTCTATGGCACTCTAATCTTCATGTACTTGCAGCCCAAATCTAGCCATTCCTTTGATACAGACAAGATGGCCTCTATATTTTACACCCTTGTGATACCCATGCTCAACCCTTTGATCTATAGCTTGAGAAATACAGAAGTGAAAGCTGCCTTGAAAAGAATCCTAAGAAAATAGATGAAAATTGCTTATTATCAACATACAAAATGTTTCCAACTGATCATGAAAATTAAAAAAAATGTCATAAGGACTGTATGAATACCTAGAAAAATGAAAAAAGAGATTAAAATGAAATGAAAAGCTCTGGAATAAAAATTAAAGAACCAAATAATTTAGACTACAATGTGGTAAACTTTACCCCAAAAATGAATTCCCTGAAAACTTAGAACAGATCAAACAGAATTATTAGGACAAAATCACAAGACTGAAAAAGGAATTTTAAAAAAGCATTTGTGATAAAAAAAATTGGGAAAAAATGAATGAGAAATTATTTAATAATAATAATAATAATTTGCAAGCAGTCTAGTGATTCCTAAATAATCTGTTCTTAACACTAGGTTTTACTAAATCAAAATGAAAACTGCACAGATCTGTTAGAATTATAGGACAAAGTAAAGATGGACTTATCCACCAATCACTTGTGAAAGGGGTACCAAGAGGAAAAGTACTAGGAATGTCATAAAGAAAATCCACAGCTTCCCTGTTAAAGGAAAAATACTTCAACTATCCAGAAGTGAGTAGTATAAGTACAGAAAAACTGCATCGATTACCCTTGGAAACTTCCACAAAAAATCGGAGGGGGATATGACACTATTCTAAAAGACAATATTCCAAATGTAATACAATATTCCAAAAGACAAATGACATAAGCTTATGAAATGAATAATAAATCCTGCAAAGGTGAGTATAATAGTCTGGGAGAGAGAGGGGATGTACCATTAATATAATAAAATATTTTCAAAGATTCTTGATAGAAAGGACAGATCTGAATGAGAAGTTCAAAATAAAATACAAGAATGAAGTCAGTGACAAGTACTTATTAAGCATATACTATGTGCCAAAGTTGTGCAAAAATCCGGAATTATGATGACAAAAACAAACAAAAAATACCCCAATCTTTGCTCTCAATGAAGTCACAATCTAAAAGTAGAAATATCAATTTATTGGAGTAACTAGATGCAGTTGAATATAATGCTAAAAGACTAATGGGGAATGAACACAAGCATCCTTTTAGAATTTTAATATTTTAAAATGGTTTTGAGGTGACAAATTCAGAAAAAAAATTGGTTTATGAATGAGTTGTTTTAGTTCTGAGGGTTTTAGGAGGGGAAAAAGAAGGGAAGATGAAAGGAAAATCATAAACTAAAACGGAGAAAGAAAGAAAGTAGTACCACATATTTCTCATACACGTTTGTACCCACAGACAAATTTGTGTGTGTGTGTGTGTGTGTTTGTGTGTGAAAGTACTCCAAACTTAACAGGAAAACATAGGAATAGGATGGGGAGTGGGGATAATCCAAGATATCAAAAAAAAACCTTTGGCTGTTTTAATAATCCTGAGTTTAGACCCCCTCAATGGAGGACTTCATGCAAAGAAGGGATGATAAATTGATGAATATGTTGTGGCAGTGTTCTTATCCATATATAGAATGGACTAGATGCTGTATAAGGGATCACTTATGCCTAAAATCATAGTGAGGCATCTTGTGGTGTATGGGTTAGACTAGCTGACTGCTGGGTTCACCTATAATGTTCAAATTTTGCGATTCTGTTATAGGTCTTCTAGGTAATTTCTTTTATTTATTTATTTTGGCTTTTTGAAATTTTGAATTTAAACATCAAAAAAGAGGAAAGGTGAGCATAATGAAGTTCCCGTATGAATCCACGAATATTGACTTCACACTACTTGCCTTTTATTTAGATACACACATACATATGTATACATATACATTTATATATGTATTTAACTACACATTGCTTTCAACACTATCCTGGGTGTCTAGTCTTCTTTCTATATTTCCTCTTTTTCTCTTCTTTCCATTAAAATGTTTCTCTGATCCTCTTTTTTTGGCATCATTGTTTTCAATCAACTCCCACTTTCCCTGTAGAACTATCATTTAAAGTATAAGAATGAAGAAAATATTTTTAAGTAAATTAGCATAGTCAAGAAAAACAAATATGCATAGTAGTCAGGTCTAAAATGTATGTTTATTCATTTCATGTCTCTCACCTCTCTGCCAGGAGGTAGGTGGCACATTTAAACATAGGTCTTCTGAATACATGGTTAATATGCTTGGTCATCTGCTTGATGAGAGTTTTAAGTGTTTTCAAGGTTTTTAGTTTTCCCTTTGACAATGTTGTAGTTGATCCGAATTACCTGCAGTATCCTATAATGGTATTGCTTTCCCTCAACCCTCAACTCTATATGTAAAGAGGTGATGGAGTGGAGAATAGCTTCTCATTGAATAGCCCTTCTCCTTCCCCCCCCCCAATGCAATCAGGTATCTTACCTAACCTCTTTGCTTCTCAATTTCATCGAAGCTGATTAACTGGTCCTAGGGTTTGGATGTGATGTGAGTCAGCGATTTCATTCCTTCTGGTAAAATAGAGGATCCCAGATCCTTCAGGCTCTAACTCTAAGGTCAAGTCTATATCTTAGGTAGGAACAAAATTATTACCTTCATTATATGGATAAAATAATTCCTAGAGATTAAGTATTGGGCATTGATGGCAAGTGGCATGCACTTACATTAGTAAGATTGGGTGGTTTATAATGTTAAAAAAA
>JAQQSZ010000246.1:0-23732 GCA_028646595.1 Phalanger gymnotis | reverse complement strand
GGAAATGGGGAGAAAATCTGTAATTCAAATGCATGTGAAAATCAATGCTGAAAACTAAACATATTAAAAATAAATTAAAAAAAAAAGAATGTTATGTTCTAGGACTTAAAGCAAGGGGCAAACCAAGTCAAGAAGCATTTGTTAAATGCTTGTTCGTACTAGGCATTATCCTAAGCACTAAGCATGCAAATATAAGTAGAAAGATTCCCTGCCCTCAAGAAACTAATATTCTAATGGAGAATACAACATGTAAACACAGAGAAGGAAGCTCACAACCCTGAATGGAGAGGAAGGGTTCCTGTGCAGGACATTTTAGATAAAATTTAGAGAGCCAGCAGTGGAACCTGGAGAGAAATTAAGATGTGGCTGGCCTGGATACTTTCCTCAAAATGGAGGTTCTGGGAAGAATGAACTTATCAGTTAATTGGGCCTAAGGGGCAGAATACATTTCTATTTTGACAAGTCCAGAAGTCTAGTGAACTTCCAGGTGAAGAGCCTGCTGAGACATAGTAGAGGAATTTTTAGTGTTCAAGTGGAAATTATGAAGAATAGTAATACCCTCATCATGTAAACCATCCATTTTATTTCCAACCAGTTGATAATGTGTGATACAAGTTTCTGAGGCCCAACCAGACTACCCTACATTATTCTCTTGCTGGTATAACAGTGAGTACTCTGGCCCTTAGTGCCTGAAGTAAAAGTATGTTATATTTCACCACTCCCACTAGGTAGGGGCTTTCTAGTGTCTTCTATAAGCTCAAGCCTTCATTGATTATCTTCTCTCAATTTTAGGGGTCCCAGAACCCCAGTTCCTTTTAACCACTTAATAGAATGAATTATACAAAGGAATGTTTTCTTCAAAGATATAGCAAGGGGTACAGACGCAGAGCTTAGATTGTGGCTGGAAAGCAGGAACTTCCTTGTTCTCTCTGCCAGGTCCCTCCAAACACCTATAAGAAATGGCTCTGAACAAATTCTAAAACTACAGAACCTGCAAAATAGAAGAGAGAAGCAGGGATCCAGCCCAGGACAACCGGGATGGTCGCTGGGTGAGGTCTATCGTGCACTGAGCTGGGAGCGGAGCATAGCAGAGCCCAGTGTGGGCAGCGGCAGGACCAAGCAAACCAGGAGCAAGGAAGAAAGGGACCTAGCGCCCTGAATCAGCGAGCTGTGGCAGTTACCAGACTTCTCAATGCACAAACACCAAGTAAAACAGAGAAGGTTAGTGAGAAAAGCTGCGGGGCCAGAGTGAAAGGAGTTCGCAGTTCTGCCACCACCCTGGGAGCAGCAGAGGTGGTACAGCTACAGAACTCCAGCTGCAGTTGCTTACAGCCCCAGGCCCACCTGGTGGGAGGAATTAAGTGGCAGATCAGAGAGGGAGTGCAGAGCCTTCTTAAGAGTTGAGTCACATCCTGGATGGCCTTTCTTAGGGAAGGAGGAGTGCTAGTGTGGAAGAGCTGGCTGCATAGAAATAGCTCTGAAAAGAACAGTGCATCCCCTCAAGTTTGGAACAAAGTACTCTTTACTCTGCAAGCAGTCATACACCACTGAAAAACTCTCAAGGGTCAAGTAAGTTGGCTGGGAACATGGCCAGGCAGCAAAAATGCACTCAGATTCAGTCTCAGACTTTGGAATTTTTCTTTGGTTATAAAGAAGACCAAAACATACAGTCAGAAGAAGTCAACAAAGTCAAAGAACCTACATCAAAAGTCTCCAGGAAAAACGTGAACTGGTCTCAGGCCATGGAAGAGCTTAAAAAGGATTTGGAAAAGCGAGTTTGAAAAGTAGAGGAAAAATTGGGAAGAGAAACAAGAATGATGACAGAAAGCCATGAAAAACAAGTCAATAAATTGCTAAAGGAGAACCAAAAAATACTGAAAAAATACTGAAGAAAACAACACCTTAAAAAACAGATTAACTCAAATGGCAAAAGAGCTCCAAAAAGCCAATGAGGAGAAGAATGCCTTGAAAGGCAGAATTAGCCAAATGAAAAAGAAAGTATAAAAGCTCACTGAAGAAAATATTACCTTAAAAATTAGACTGGAGCCAGTGGAAGCTAGTGACTTTGTGAGAAATCAAGATATTATAAAATAGAACCAAAGAAATGCAAAAGTGGAAGACAATGTGAAATATCTCATTGGAAAAACCACTGAGCAGGAAAATAGATCCAGGAAAGATAATTTAAAAATTATTGGACTAACTGAAAACCATGATCGAAAAAGGAGCCTAGATATCATCTTTCAAGAAATTATCAAGGAGAACTGTCCTAGTATTGTAGAGACAGAGGGTAAAATAGAAATTGAAAGAATCCACAGATCACCTCCTCAAAAAGATCCCATAAAGAAAACTTCTAGGAATATTGTTGCCAAATTCCAGAGCTCCCAGGTCAAGGAGAAAATACTGCAAGCAGCCATAAAGAAATAATTTGAGTATTGAGGAAGCACAATCAAAATAGCACAAGATCTAGCCTCTTGTACATTAAGGTATCAAAGCACTTGAAATACGATATTCCAGAGGTCAATGGAGCTAGGATTAAAACCAGGAATCACCTACCCAGCAAAACTGAGTATCATGCTCTAAGGCAAAATATGGATTTTCAAATAAAATAGAGGACTTTCAAGCTTTCTCAGTAAAAATACCAGAGCTGAATAGAAAATTTGACTTTCAAACATGAGAATCAAGAGAAGCATGAAAAGGTAAACAAGAAAGAGAAATCACAAGGGGCATACTAAAGTTGAACTGTTTTGTTTACGTTCTTACTTGGAAAGATGATGGATAATGTGTATGATTCATGAGACCTTAGTATTAAGGTAGCTGCAAAGAATATGCACATATACATATGTATGTATATGTATACATATATGTATATATGTACATATGTGTGTGTGTATGGATAGAGGGCACAGGATGGGTTAAATGTTGAATATGAAGGGATGATATCTAAAAAAATGAAATCATATTAAGGGATGCGAGAGAGAGAAAGGGAGAGATAGAATGGGGTAAATTATCTCACATAAAAGTGTCAAGAAATAGCAGTTCTGTAGGAAGGGAAGAAGGGGCAGGTGATGGGGAATGAGTGAATCTTGCTCTCATCGTATTTGACCTGAGGAGGGAATACCATACATACTCAATCAGGTATCTTACATCACAGGAAAGAAGGAGGAAGAAGATAAAAAAGGGGAGATGATAGAAGGGAGGGCAGACAGGGGGAGGAGGTATTCAAAAATAAACACTTTCAAAAAGGGACAAGGTCAAGGGAGAAAATTCAATAAAGGGGAATAGGTTAGAAAGGAGCAAAATATAGTTAGTCTTTCACAACATGAGTATGTGGCCTATGTTGAATTGATTGCCTTCCTAGGGAGGTTTGGTGGGGAGGGAAGATGCGAGAGAAGTTAGAACTCAAAGTTTTAAAAACAGATGTTCAAAAGAAAAAAAAATTTGTTTGTAACTAGGAAATAAGATATACAGGCAATGGGGTGTAGGAATTTATCTTGCCCTGAGAGAAAGGAAGGGAAAAGGCGATAGGAGGGGAGTGGCTGACAGAAGGGAGGGCTGACTGGGGAATGGGGCATCCAGAATATGTACCATCTTGGACTGGGCAGGAAGGGTAGAAATGGGGAGAAAATTCGTAATTCAAACTCTTGTGAAAATCAATCCTGAAAACTAAATATATCAAATAAATTAAATTAAAAAAGGTATAGCAATAATAAAGATATAAACATTTCCCTCCAACACCTCAGTGCCATAATCCCAGCTACACACCCTTTCTCTCTGGTTAGGGAAGCATTTTATAGCTCCTACTATGTGTCAGGCATTGTGCTATGCCCATTGTACAAATATTATCTATTTCGATCTTCACAACAACCCGTCAAGGTGGTTCTATTGTTACTCTCATTTTACAATTTAGTAAACTGACTAAGATTAGGGCACTTGCTAAGGTAAATGGATCCTAAATATCTGAGGCTAGATTTCAATTTAGGTCTTCCTGACACTTGGCTCATTGTTGTATTAGTGTATCACCTAGCATCCTCCAGTGGGGTACAGCAGGGGATTTAGGTTCACAGCTTTACTCGGTTCCTATATATCATTAGTACCATCAAGTTCCAAGTTGGAAAAAAAAGCCTCCCTGGACTTGCTTCCCCACACTTTGGTTTCTTAGGGCATTCCTGAAATTAGGAGTTCTATCTATTTTAACAACATGAAAATACAAAGGCATAGGTGAAGAAGACATGTAGTAGGAAATGATAGGAAGATATGCCATTTGGTATGAAAAAATGTTAAATGGTATAGACATTGCACTTAAATGCAGAATATTCACATTGTTTTCTGAGGATCATTATTTAAATTTCTAAGTAGTACATTTTTTTCAAATTGTTGGACTCAGTGAAAGTTATAAAAGATGACAAAAAAATTTAAAAAAAAGGTCCAGCTAGGTGGCACAGTGAGTAGAGCACCAGCCCTGGAGTCAGGAGGACCTGAGTTCAAATCTGGCCTCAGACAGTTGACACGCTTACTAGCTGTGTGACCTTGGGCAAGTCACTTAACCCCAATTGCCCTGCCTTCCTATCTCCAATATCAACAAGAAAATTTTATAAAAAGAGATGAGTTCAAGGAATAAATTTTGCTTGTACCACTGTAAATCTTGTCAAAAATTTCTCAGATGGAAAGATTATATTCATTTCTTAACCCAAACATTGGTACTTACAGTAAGCAACATGGGAGGCAGAATAATGCCCTACCACTATTAGAAGTCTGATGGGATTGTCAACAGAAAAAATAATAGTCTTAATTTCTGAGAAACTTAGAGATTTTAGGTTCTGACATTATAAAAACAAATTCACCTTTGGTAGTGATATAGTCCCAGGCATTTATTGTGATAAGTATGCTTAATTTTGGCAACTAGTTGGTTAAAAGGACAGAGTTCCAGGCCTGGAGTCAGGAAGAATTCTCTCCCTGTGTTCAAATCTTGCCTCAAGACAATTACTAGCTGTGTGATCCTTGGCAAGTCACCTCATGCCGTTTGCCTCAGTTCCTCATCTGTCAAATGAGCTGGAAAAGGAAAGGGCAAACCACTCCAATGTCTTTGCCAGGAAAACCCCAAAAAGGATCACAAAGAGTTGGACAAGACTGAAAAACAACTAAAACAAAATATATTTAATTTCATCCCTTTAAGTTTTTAGGATCACAATGGTTTTTTTTTTGTTCTCCTTTTAAAATGTTCTCTTACTATTTTTGTGCAAATGGAAGAAAAAATTTTATAAGCCTTCAATAGCCTACATGTAAATTTCTATTTGGAAAACTATTCTACATAATGCATGAACCAAAGCTGTTGTTATCTCTCCCATGTTAATTTAGCATGAAATTTAGATGGAATGTTTTATTGTGTTGGTTAAAAAAAAATCATGGTTGAGTAAAATAAAATTCTTATTCTGTCTGCTGTTAGGATGTTATTGCTTTGAGAAATCTTAATCCAACCACTCCAAAAATATTTCTATGTTAAGAAATACAATATGAAATATTAATTATGGAAGAAAAATCATTTTGTGTCTCGCTTTGATCTTTCAAATAATGTCTTATATGTAATAAAAGTGTGATATTGCCAGTGTAGGAATAGAGGATATACAACAGTTACAGCATTTATATTCAGTCCTGAAAAATAACACTTCATAATTGCATGGATTAATATGCATTGTTTTTTTTTTCCTCTTGCAAACATATATCATTGACCAAAACTGCTTTTTTGATCATCAGCGAAAAAGGGCACTTTTCCTCCCTAGATTTTGGAAAGAATTGTAGCATCTTGGATCAGGTTCAATATATTTCTTGCCCAAATTTAAATGAAAAAATTCTCTTTTAACATGAAAGATAATTGGCCAGATGGACTTCCAACTCCACACCTGGATCACCACAATGTGTGCCTAGAACAATCAAAATGCGTGACTGATGACATTTGCACAATGTGAAGTTATAATTACATGTTAAGTGTTTTGTAGAATGATTTATTGCTCTGAGCAACAGCTGCTAGAACTTCATCTCTACTTCATCTAAATTATCTAGAAATATCATTGAAATTACAGAACATTTTCAAATGAACGAGGCTAACAAGGGAAAAACAAAAACAACCAAAAATCACCAGGTGCACATGATTCTTTTCCTTTTGTTCTAAATATAGTAGCAATGATCTAGACAAAGCCAAGAAAAATAACCCCATGAAACAAACCCACTGACTAATGGCTCTTTACCAATTTATATTTCAGCATGATACCTTTGTAATCAATGAATGTCAATTTCCTCCCCTCTCTTCATATAGCTTTTGTATGCTTATGGAAATGCTTCTGAAAATGTAAAAGGTTTAAATGTTACTAACTAAATGTTAAAAGGTTACTAACTTTGGAAAACATATGGGCTGACTGGGTGTATCACTTCAATGAAATGACTTTGTGAAGTCAGTTCTACAAACATTTATTTAGTACCCAATGTTTTCATAACATTGTCTTAGGCATTTGATAGATTTCAAAGATTCTACAAGACTCTTTTTTCTTTCATGGAACTTGTAATCTAGTATGACATGATACACAAATAACTATAATGCAGAACTAATATATAAGAAGTGTATGAAAGTTGTGAACATAATATTATGTGATGTCCTAGCAAGAAAAGGTCTTTATTGACTACAAGGTTTGGCAAAGACTGAATGAAGCATTTGATGTTGAAGAGGGGTTTTAACAGATCTGTGAGAATTAAGCAGTTTGTGTGAAGAGCTTTTAAAGCTTTTCAGGCGATTCATGATTATTGTCATCAGAACATCGGTACGAGAGGAAAAAAAATAAAATATTTGATAAATTTAAGTACTTATTAGTCAGTTGTTGTTTTTGTTCCTGTTGATTTTGGCCTGCAGCTGACATATGGAATATGAAAGTAAATGTTTTTGAGTAATGAAAGTACACAACATTTCTTCAATTAAAAGAAATTTTAAAAAAAAGAAATACTTCTCTTGTAGAGAATTCCCAGTGAAGAAACTCCTTCTACCAATACAAATCTGTAGCTGTTCTGCAACTTATCTTCTTAGGGTATTACTTGTGTACCTGAGAATTTTATTTGTTTGTCCAGTGTCACATATCTATGATATCTATGATATGGCTGAGATAAGGCTTTAATCTCTGTCCATCTTTTCCCTGAGGTTGGCTATTATCACTATGCCATAATGTGCATGTGAGAATGTATGTGTGTGTGTGTGTATATACATACATATATATATACATATATATATATACATATATATATATACATATATGTAGGTACATAGGTACGTACCTACACATATACACATATATGCATTTTATATGCATGTATATTCATTTATTTGGTACTTACTCTCTGCCAAGCACTGTGGGATATTGAAAAGTCAACTATATCATTGTACTTCTATTTCTTGCTGCTGTGAATAGTAGTGAGTCTCACAGACTGCGGGAGTGGGTTAGAGATTGGCTAGATGATCTAGTTATTTTGACCAATGAAAGAGGTCAAGACAGACAAGTCAGGTATTTGTCTGGATTTTGGAATCTCAATCATCTGGTTGGGTCCCTAGATTGTCAATTTAACCTCATTATTTTTAGTTTTTGCCTTCCATTTTTCTGTAGGTGGCACAATGGATAGAGTATGAGACTTGAAATCAAGAAGACTTGTCTTCATGAATACAAATATGGCTTCAGACACTTATTTAGCTAGGTGACCCTAGGCAAATCACTTAACTCTGTTTGTCTCAGTTTCCTCATCTGTATAATGAACTGGAGAAAGTCAAAGTTCTCCAGTATCTTTCTCAAGAAAACTCCAAATAGGTTTACCAAGAGTTGAACATGACTGAACAATAATAACAGATAATTTGAGAAACACTATTTTTTCCCAGACCTGTGATTTCATTCAGGTAGGGAACTCTTAGTGAGAAAATTCCATCTCCCAATTCAGACCTTATTTCCACCTTCTTGTAGAGGTTACTGAGGCACTAAGAAATCAAGTGACTGCCTCCAAGTCACACAGCTAGTAGCTATCAGATTTGGGATATACCTGCCTGTGAGGGCAGCTAGATGTCATAATGTACAGAGTGATTGTCCTGGAGTCATCTTCCTAAGTTCAAATCTGAACTTAAATACTTATGAACTCAGATACTGGCAAGCTGTGTGACCCTGGGCAAGTCACTTAACTCTGTTTGCCTCAGTTTCCTCATTTGTGAAATGAGGTATAGAAGGAATGGCAAATCACTCTAGTGTCTTTGCTTAGAAAACCCTAAGTGGGGTTACCAACAGTTGGACACAATTAAAAGAATTACTGAACAAAAACAAAATACCTACCTATGAGTCCTCCATAAACACTACACCAAACTGCATCTCTTGAGGGAAAATATAACACAGGAAACATGAAAATGGGGATTTTAATAAGTTCTGAAGATATACAACGTTTTTAATTCAAAAAAGAAAAAAAATTCTTAACACAAAAAGTAAAAGATGAACATCATGTTTATGACATTTAATAATAATTAAGCTTGCATAAAAGTGGGAACCTCTACTAAATGGCCGCTTCAACTTTCAACTTCCTGGTAGAGAACCCAAGGTGTATTCACAAAGCCCAGGAAAATGGAGCACAAACCCTAGAAGGCTTTACTATACTGGAAAGAAGTTACATGGCAGACTATATACCTAATGTCCAAGTTTAGTTGATTTCAGAGAGGATCATCACTGGGTGTACCACAGAGTGATGACTTCTTAGCTATAATAATTCTTGAGGACCATCTACTAGGTTTTAGTGACATTCTAAGCTTCATTGGTACAGGGACTGAGTACTCACACTAATTAAATCATAGCTCTTTGAAGTAATCAGTTTTAAAATGGGAAAGCAGATGAAACATTCACCTAGGTTAACAAATTGACAGTTTGGCTTATTATTATATACTAAATTGCTTCAAGTATTTCTCACATGGGTTATTTTAGAATGGTACTCTCTATCACTTCTGAAAAGTCTTAGTTTTAAAATAAAAAGTGGACAGTACTGTAATCTTGGATCAGTTGGTGGAATTTGACAAGGAAGAGAAAGAGCTTTAGGAGTACTCTTTAGAGATTTCTAGTTATTTTTGACTGGGTCACATAGTGCTATTGATAGAAAGTTAGGAGAGAGTTCAGGGAGTCTAGATGGTGGAGTAAGCAGTATTCACCTCTGGAAAAAATAATAATAGAAAATAGCACCCCAGGAAAAATCCTGAAACATCAGAACCAGCTGAAAGATGGGGTAGAGTAGTCTTTCAACCTGGGAAATTTAGAGGATCATTAAGAAAGGGTCATCTCACTCAGATAAAAGGAAAGTGCATTCTAGGACAGGAAATATTCCATCAAGCCAGCAAGAAGCCCCACCTCAGCAAACTAGTGGGAGATCCTGAGTCCCAGAGTGGTGAAACAAGCAAATGTCAGCACTAGGAACACCATGTGCCCTAGCACAGCCAGGTGAACAGACACACTCTAGCTTGGAGAACTATCAGATGTGCTGGTACAACCACGGGCAGGCAGGCATCCTCCAGCAGTCAGACCTCCCCATGTTTGCATATAGCCTAGGGTAAGTAGCTGTCTTTCAGTAGTCAGACTCCCATGTACTTCAATGTAACCCTAGGGAAATATAGAAGACCCCTACCAGGCCTAGCACATGCCACACACCACCATTAGGACCCAGCTCAGCACCAGGTAAGCTGCCAGATCCCTACAGCCTCCAGCTGCAACTACCTGAGGCCCTAGCACACAAAGCAAGTGACCAGAACCAGAACATCCAGCACAAGAAGCTTAGGACACCACCCCTGTACCCCAGAAGCAAAGTTCAACTTTAAAGGCCAGGAAACAGGCAAAACACATGAGCAAGAAGTAAAAATGAATGTTGACCATAGACTGTTTCTGTGGGGACAGGGAAGATCAAAGCACAAACTCAGAAGAAGACAACATTGTCAACATGCCCATATCCAAAACCTCAAAGGGAAATATGAATTGGTCCCAAGCCCAAAAAGCCTTCTTGGGAACAACTCAAGAAGGATTTTAGAAGTCAAATAATAGACGTAGAAGAAAAATTGGGAAAAGAAATGAGAACTATGCAAGAAAGAGGCAACAGCGTGGAAAATGAAGGACAAAAATTGATGGAAGAAAACAACTCCTTAAAAAGTAAAATGGACCAAATGGAAAAGGGACGTACAAGAATCCTGTAAAGAGGAGAACTCCAAAGCTGATGGTTTGTTTTTGTTGTCTTTCATTCTCTAAGAGGACCAAAATGATTTAACTATGCTAGAGTCAAGTTACAGTATATCCAAACATGGCTGATCAAAATACAATCCAAAAAAAAAGATCCTGGACAGCATCTTTTAATAAATTATCAAGGAAAACTGCCTTGAGATCCTGGAAGTAGAGGGCAAAATAATCATTGAAACAATCCAACTATCACCCCCTGAAAGAAATCCCAAAATGAAAACACCAAGGAATATTGTAGCCAAATTCCAAAATTATCAGGTCAAGGAAAAAATACTGCCAGCATCAAGAAAGAAATAATTTAAATATTGTGGAACCACAGTCAGGAATACAAATGACCTAACAGCTTCTACATTAAATGATAAGAGAGCTTGGAGTATAATATTTCAGAAAGCAAAGGATCTTAGATTAAAAACAAGGAGGAGCTACCTGGGAAAATGCATTATAATCTTTCAGAGGAGGAGGGACATTAAGTGATTCCATTTTTTAACTTTATTTTTCAATCAATTAATTATTTATTTTTAGTTTTCAACATTCATTTCCATAAGTTTTAAATTCTCCTCCATCTCCCACCTCCATTCCCAAGGTGGCCTGAAATCTGATATAGACTCTACATTTAGATTCCTACTAAGTATTTTCACACTAGTTATGTTGTATAGAAGAATTATAGTGAGTGGGGAAAACCATGAGAAAGAATAACAAAACAAAACAAAACAAAGAAAATAGTCTGCTTCACTCTGCATTCAGACTCCATAGTTCTTTCTATGGATGTCAATGGCATTTTCTATCATTAGTCCTTTGGGATTGTTTTAGGTTCTTGCTTTGCTGAGAAGGGCTAAGTCTATCAAAGCCAATCATCGCACACTGTGGCTGTTATTGTGTACAATGTTCTCCTGCTTCTGCCCACTTCAATCAGCATCATTTCATATAAGTATTTCCAGGTTTTTCTGAACTCCTGTTCATCATTACTTATAACATAATAGTATTCCATTACATTCATATGCCACAACTTCTTCAGCCATTCCCCAATCGATGAGCATCCCCTCAATTTTCAATTCTGGGCCACCACAAAGAGAGCTACTATATTTTTGTACATGTGAATCCTTTTCCAATTTTTATGATCTCTTTAGGATACAGCCCTATAAGTGGTATTGCTGGGTCAAAGGGTATGCAGATTTTTATAGCCCTTTGGCAAAGTTCCAAATTACTCTGCAGAATGATTAGATCAGCTCACAGCTCTACCAACAATGAATTAGTGTTCCAACTTTCCCACATCTCCAGCATTTATCATTTTCCTGTTTTGTCATGTTAGCCAATCTGATAGGTACAATGCAGTACCTCAGAGTTGTTTTGAATTCTAACTTTCTAGTCAATAGTGATTTAGAGCATTTTTATATGACTATAGTTAGCTTTTATTTCTTCCTCTGAAAACTAATCATATCCTTTGACCATTTATCAATCGAGGAATGACTTGTATTCTTGTAAATTTGACTCAATTCTCTATATATTATAGAAATGAGGCCTTCATCAGAGATACTAGTTGTAGAAATTATTGTTTTTATTAATTAATTTAGTTTTAGACTTAGTTTACTACATTCAGTTCCTCAAGTTTTTGAATTTCAAATTTTTCCCCCTCCCTCTCCTACCCACTCCCCGCCCAAGATAGCTTACAATCTGATATAGGTTCTACATATGCCTTCACACTAAACATATTTTCACAAAAATCAAGTTGTAAAGAACTAGAAACAATGGAATGAACCACTAGAAAAAAGAAACAAAACAGAAAAAAAAAACAAAGAAGCAAAAGAGAACAAATAGTTTTCTTCTATCTGTATCCAGACTCTGTAATTCTTTCCCTGGATATGAATCTCATTTTCCATCATGAGCCTTTTGGAGTTGTCTTAGAACCTTGCACAGTTGAGGAGTTCCAAGTCTATCAAAGTTAGACATCAGAGATACCATGTGTCTGTAATCCTGTAAAATGTTCTCCTGGTTCTGCTCCCTTCACTCAGTGACAGATCTTTGAAGTCTTTCCAGGTTGTTGTGAAGTTCTTCTACTCCATACTTCTCATACCACAATAGCTTTCCATGACATTCATATGCTACCACTTGTTCAGCCATTCCCCAGTTGATGGGCATCTCCTTGATTCCCAATTCTTTGCCACCACAAAAAGAGCTCATATATTTTTGAACATATGGATTCTTTTCCCACTTGTATGATTGCTTTGGGATGTAGCCCTAGAAGTGGTATTACTGGGTCAAAGGATATGCATATTTTTATAGCCCTTTCAGCAAAGTTCCGAACTGCTCTCCAGAAAGGTTGGATCAGTTCACAACTCTACCAATAATGCATGTGTTCCAATTTTCCAACATCCTTTCCAGCATTTATCATTTCCCTGTTTTGTCATGTTACTCAATCTGACAGGTGAGATGTGGAACCTAAGAGTTGTTTTGATTTGCATTTCTCTAGCAATAGTGATTTAGAATATTTTTATATGACTATAGATATCTAGTTTCTTCTGTGAAAAATGTTCATATCCTTTGACAATTTATCAATTGAGGAATGACTTGTATTCTTGTAAATTTGACTCAGTTCTCTACATATTTTTGAAATGAGGACTTTATCAGAGACACTAGCTGCAAAAATTATTTCTCAGTTTTCTGCTTCCCTCCTATTCTTGGTTACATTGTATTTGTGCAAAACCTTTTCAATTTAATGTAATCAAAATTGTCCATTTTGCATTTGATAATGTTCTTTATCCCTTGTTTGGTCATAAATTCCTCCATTCTCTATAAATCTGACAGATAAACTATCCCTTGCTCCCATAATTTCTTTATAGTATCACCCTTTCTATCTAAATTATGCACCCATTTGGAATTTCTTTTGGTATACAGTGTCAGATGTTGATCTATGCCCAGTTTCTGCCATACTATTTTCCAGTTTTCCCATCATTTTTTTTTTGAAACAGTGAGTTCTTATCCCAGAAGTTGGTCTCATTGGGTGTATCAAACAGTAGATTGCTATAGTCATTTACTGCTATGTCTTGAGTACCTAACCTATTCCAGTGATCTACCACTCTATTTCTCAGCCAGTACCAAGTTGTTTAGATGATACCTGCTTTTATAATACAATTTAAGATCTGGTATGGCTAGGCCGCTTTCCTGAGCATTTCTTTTCATTAATTCCCTTAATATGCTGGGACTTTTGTTCTTTCAGATGAATATTAATATTATTTTTTATACCTCAATAAAATAATTTTAGTAGTTTGATTGGGATGGCACTAAATAAGTAACTTAATTTAGGTACAGTTGTCAGTTTTACTATCTTAGGTCGGCCTATCCAAGAGTAACTGATTTTTCTTTCCTTCCAGTTACTTAGATCTGACTTTATTACTGTGGAAAGGGTTTTGTGATTTTGTTCTTACAGTTCTTTGGTTTATTTTGGCAGGTACGCTTCCAAATATTTTATAATATAGTTATTATATAATTTTATAATCTCTATCTGTTGCTGTTGGGCTTTTTTAATAATACATAGAAATGCAGATGAGTTACGTGTGTTTATTTTATATTTTGCAACTTTGCTAAAGTTGTTTATTATTTCAAATTTTTTATTTGATTTTCTAGGATTCTTTAAATATATCATTATATTATCTTCAAAGAGTGATAACTTATTAATTCTTTGCCTATTCTAATTCCTTAATTTTATTTTTCTTCTATTATTGCTAAAGCTAACATTTCTACTACCATATTGAATAATAGGAGTGATAATGGACATACTTGTTTCACCCTTGATTTTATTGGAAATGCATCTAGGTTATCTTCATTACATATAATGCTTGCTTCTGCTTTTAGGTAGATTCTATTTATCATTTTAAGAAAGATTATGTTTATTCCTATGCTTTCTAATATTTTTAATAAGAATGAATGTTGTATTTTGTCAAAAACTTTTTCTGCATCTATTGAGACAATTATGATTTCTGTTAGTTCTTTTCACATTTAAAACTTTTAATGAAACCTTTTAGCTATGTGTCAAATTCCTAAATATCACCACCCCTTTTTTATTTTTTTTATTTTTAGTTTACAACCCTTAGTTCCACAAGTTTTTGAGTTCCAAATTATCTTCCACTCTCTGTCCTCCCCCTCCCCAAGATAATGGTGTGTAATATGATATACATTCTACATATGCCTTCACATTAAACTTATTTACACAATAGTCAAGTTGTAAAGAAGAGTTATTACCAATGGAATGAATCATGAAAAAGAAGAAACAAAAATCAAAAAGAAGGAAAAAAAGCAAATAGTTTGCCTCAATCTGCATTCAGACTCTAATTCTTTCTCTGGATGTGGATAACTTTTTCCATCTTGAATCTTTTGGAACTGTCTTGAAAGCTTATATTGATAAGAAGAGCCAAATCTATCAAAGTTAGTCATCACAGATACTGTGTGTCTGTAATTGTTTATAACTTTCTCCTGCTTCTGTTCCCCTCACTCACTATCAGATCATGTAAGTCTTTCTAGGTTATTATGAAGTCTGCCTGCTCCTCATTTCTTAGAGCACAATAGTTTTTCATTCCATTTGTATACTACAATTTGTTTAGCCATTCCCCAATTGATGGGCATCCCCTTGATTTTTAATCCTTTGCCACCACAAAAAGAGCTGCTATAAATATTTTTGTAAATATGGGTCCATTTCCCACTTGTGTGATCTCTATGGGATACAGCCCTGGAAGTTGTATTGCTGGGTCAAAGGGTATGCACATTTTTATAGCCCTTTGGGCATAGTTCCAAATTCTTCTCTTAAATGGCTCTATCAGCTCACAACTCCACCAACAATATAACAGTTTTCCTATTTTCCCATATCTTCTTTGGCATTTATCAATCTCCTGTTTTGTCATGTTATCCAATCTGTAAGTGTGATGTTGTACCTCAGAGTTGTTTTGATTTGCATTTCTTTATTCAATAGCGATTTAGATCAGTTTTTCCCATGATATATGTGTGTGTGTGTGTGTGTGTGTGTGTGTGTGTATGTATCTTTAATTTCTTCCTATGAAAACTGATCGTTCATATCCTTTGACCATTTCTCAGTTGGGGAATGACTTGGTATTCCTATAAATCTGGTTCAGTCTCCTGTATATTTTAGATATCAGGCCATTGTCAGAGACATGTGTAAAGATTTTTTCCCAATTTTCTGGTACCCTCCTCATTTTTGTTTCATTGGCTTTGTTTGCACAAAAACTTTTCAATTTAACATAATCAAATTTATCCATTTTGCATTTTGTAATGCATTCTATCTTTTGTTTGGTCATAAATTCTTCCCTTTTCCATAAATTTTGACAGATAATCTATTCCTTGTTCTCTCAAATTGCTTATAGTATCAGCCTTTATATGTAAATCATGAACTCATTTTCACTTTATTTTGGTGTACTGTGTAAGATGTTGGTCTCTGTCTGGTTTCTGTCATACTTCTTCCCATTTTTCCCAGCATTTTTTGTGAAATAGTGAATTCTTAACCCAGGAGCTGGACTTTTTGGGTTTATCGAAAAGTAGATTGCTATAGTCACTGACTACTGCATCTTGTGTACCTAACCTATTCCATTGATCCACCACTCTGTTTCTTAGCCAGTACCAAGTAGTTTTGATGATTTCTGCTTTTTAATGCAGTTTGATATCTGGTATGGCTAGGCCATCTTTCTAGCATTTTTTTCATTAATTCCTTTGATATTTTGGACCTTATGTTCTTACAGAAGAATTTTGTTATTATTTTGTCTAGCTCTGTAATTTTTTGTAGTTTGATTGGAATGGCACTAAATATGTAAATTAATTTAGGTAAAATCATCATTTTTTATTATATTAGCTGAGCCTACACATGAACAATTGATGTTTTTCCATTTATTTAGATCTGACATCATTTGTGTAAAAAGTGTTTTCCAATTGTGTTCATATAGTTCCCTGGTTTGTCTTGGCAGATAGACTCCCAAATGTCTTATAGTGTCTACAGTAACTGTAAATTGAATCTCTTTTTCTATCTCTTGCTGTTGGGCTTTGTTAGTAATATGTAGGAATGGTGAGAATTTATGTGAGTTTATTTTATATCCTGCAACTTTGCTAAAGTTATTTATTATTTCAAATAATTTTTACTTGATTCTCTAGGATTCTCTAAGTAAATCATCATATCATCTGCAAAGAGTGATAACTTAGTTTCTTCTTTGCTTATTCTAATTCCTTCAATTTCTTTCTCTTCTCTTATTGCTAACATGACTAATACCAAATAGAATAATAGGGATGATAATGGACATCCTTGTTTTACCCCCAATCTTACTGGAAATGCATCTAGCTTAATCCCCATTACATATAATGCCTGATGATGTTTTTAGGTAGATGCTACTTATCATTTTAATAAAGACTCCATTTATTCCTATGCCTTCTAGTGTTTTCAATAGGAATGGTGTTATATTTTGTCAAAAAATTGTCTGCATCTATTGAAATAATCATATGGTTTCTATTAGTTTTTTTTTTGTTGTTGAAATGATCAAATGTGCTGATAATTTTCCTAATATTGAACCAGCCCTACATCCCTAGTATAAATCCTTCTGGATCAAAGTGTATTGTTCTTGTGATAAGTTGCTGTAATCTTTTTGCTAATATTTTATTTAAAATTTTTGCAATATTCATTAGTGTAATTGGCCTACAATTGTCTGTCTGTCTTTTGGCTTTTCCCAGTTTAGGTATTAGTATTTGTAGCAACAATCTTGCTAACAGCTACTGTGGCTATGTAAAATCAACACCAACCAGCACACAGAGGGCTGCTAACACAGGTTCTTTGATCTGCTTTACTAAGGAAAGTAACTTTAAGGGGTTAACAATCTCCTTTTAATCACGTACATATTAGTCACTTTAATCACATACACTTAGCACAGGAGGAAAAGCCAGCACCCTGAACTTCAAAACAAATGCTAATAGAAATTACAAACATCAATACACAGACTTTGTCTGATTCAAAGATCAATTAATAGTTACCAGGGTTTAACAAAGTCCCAACATCTGGGTTGACAGGCCAGGTGGGGGAGGGGGTTTGGGGGACTCTTAAAGGCTGCCCAGAGTCTAGTCAAGTCACATGCCACTCTTCCAGTGAGTGAGAGCCCCAAAAGGCAAACACCAACCTTGGATCTTATATAACTGTCTCAGGGCCTAGGAGTACTTGATTACCTCAGTGCTGAGAAGCACTCAAACAAAGAACAGTGAAAAATCCCATTCTGCTGGCCATTACATTTGAAAGGCAAGACACTTCAAAGGTACTTAATTACCTCAGAATTCCAAAGGAGAAGACAATAAAAAGTCCTGCCTTGATTACCATGACTTTGTCTCAGGGCTGAGAAACACTCCAAGACAAAAAAGATCCCATTTTAACTGCCCCATTCAAATGAAGGCCAGAATCATTAAAGACACTTAGGAGAAGAGCAGCAAAAAGTCCCAACTTAATTATTGATAAACCTCCACCCTTTTCCAGGATACTTGTCTTTATGTAATCTAAATACCCATGGATCCTGGAACAAATAGAGGCATTATACATTGTGATCCAATCAATCAGGGAACTATAACAAATGTGATCCAATCAATCAGGGAACTAAAACAAAACATTCAGAATCATCCCCAAAATACTCATTTACAATACACCATCCACCCCTAGGTAAAAGCAAGTAAATCTCTTTAGTCAATGCAATGTGTCTAAATAAAGTTCTTTTGGTGATGTGTCCTTCTCCCCAAACTGCCATTGCAGTCTTCCTCCTGGCATCCTCAGTTACCAGCATGCTTTTCTTAGTAAAGTCCCAAAGCAAACAAAAACATCCAAATAAAGTTCTCTTGGGAGTCTGTTCTTTCCACACTGTTCCAGCCTCCCCCAACTTCCAAGTCCTGAGGGGCAGTTGGGCAACAAAGCCAATAGGGTGGGGTCCCTGGGGATCCAAGGCACTTCCTCCCCTCCACCATAGACAACTCCACCCCTCCCTCTAGGGTCCCAAACAGTCCCAGGGGAAGCCAGCAAAAAAAAAAAAAAACACAATCAGCACCTTGCTGCAAAGTTTCCATCTAACCTCAAGGCTGAATTCCAAGCTCCTGGGTTCCTGCTCATCCAGTTCCTGTTGGCCACTCCTGGCTACTGCCAGAATCCTGATGCAGGCAGTTCTCCACCTCACCAAAGTCGGCTCCAAGGCAGCTCATCACTATCACCTTTCCAGAGTTCTCACAAAGGCAGTCAATATGTCAGCAGCCACTGTCAGCTTCTTCTCTTGCCTCACCAGCTGCTCCTGCCAGATCTCCATAAAGATCATTCTTAACTCCAAGGCCATTATCCACTCTTGTTTCAAAACTTCACATACAATACTATCTTAAGAATTCACTTTTCCAACACAGTCCTCCAGGAGCCAGGCTTATCAACTCAAGCCCTGGCTCTGGCCATCCACACATCCCCCAAGCCTTGGATTTTTCTCCTCCCACAACCTCTGCTCCTGCCTGTCTCCTCAAGAGTGCTAGTGGAGTAGGGAGGGGGAAGGAGAGGTTATCTCCCAGGGCCCTTGCTCTGGGGTCCTGGGAAACCACTCACATCACTGCTGCTTGCCTGTTCTCCTTCAGACCTCTTTTGCTCCTGGGACTCTACAGAACCATAGCCTCCACAAGTACAAAGAACAACCTAATGACTGGGAAATATCCAACCACTATCTCAGTACCCCAAAACTCCATACTTTGCTTTTAATCTGCAGATCCTGCCACCACTATGCCATTTTATGGCAATAATCTTGCTAGCAGCTACTGTGGCTGTGTAAAGCCAACACCAACCAGCACACAGAAGGCTGCTACCACAGGTTCTTTGATCTGCTTTACCAAGGAAAGTAACTTTAAGGGGTTAACAAGGTTAACAATCTCACTTTAATCACACATACATATAAACTCACTTAGGTCAGGAGGAAAAGCCAGCACCCTGAACTTCGAAACAAATACAAATAGAAATTATAGACATCAACAGACAGACTTTATCTGATTCAAATCTCAATTCATAGTTACCAGGGTTTAGCAATGTCCCAGCATCTGGGTTTATGAGCCGGGGGGCTCTTAATGGCTGCTCAGAGTCTCTTCAAATCACACGCCATTCTTCCAGTAA
Source organism: Phalanger gymnotis (assembly GCA_028646595.1). Classification (NCBI taxonomy): domain Eukaryota; kingdom Metazoa; phylum Chordata; class Mammalia; order Diprotodontia; family Phalangeridae; genus Phalanger; species Phalanger gymnotis. Next base: position 4,307 of record JAQQSZ010000246.1, on the reverse strand, counting down.
GTGAGAGACGGTATATAAGGTCCAAAGTTGGTGTTTGACTTTTGGGGCTCTCACTCACTGGAGACAGCAGTTTCATCAGAGGAATGAAGTCAGTAATCATAAAGCTTCAGCAATAGGTTCAATAAACATCCTGCCTTAGGCTGGCCCCCTCTCCTTAAGTTCTTGTCCTTGAACTTTGTATAATGTGACTGACTCAGGCTAGTTCCCCCATTTGTTTAGTTTCAGGGAGGGTTGAAAGGAAATCAGATACTCAAGGGTCATTTAATAGTTTACAAAAAAGGAGTTTAGTTGGCCCCACCATAATAAGGGTACTCAACAGTCATACTATAGTTCAGCTCAGTGGTATCAAAATAAATTACAAGCAGAATGAGGAATAAATCACTACCTAATCCCTAGGGCATGCAAATTAACCTTATCTGTATTGTATTGTATTTTTATTTCTTTTGTAAGCATTTTCCTATTACATAATCCTGTTTGGGGTGAACTGGGCAATTTTGAAGGCTTGTGGCATTTAAAGTTTAAAACCTCTGTCTCAGGCAACAAGGAATCTAGTCCATATGTCTAGATTTTCCCAGAAAATTCTGGCAAGCTAGGTATGAGTCTAAACTGGCGCAATCAAGTCACAGGGACTGCAATCAACCAATCAATTAAAAACAAACAAACAAAAACAAACACCATAGTAAACAAACTAGGCAAAACCAGGCTAGTCAAGGGGAGGGTACATGTGGTAGTTGGTGATACTACCCCAAAATTTTAGGAATTCAATTTCACTTCCTCTAGAAGCCAGTGGAGAACATCTCAAGGTTCAACTCAAACTACACTAAGATCCACTGAAACTACAGGCACCCTTGCTTACCTAGTAGGTCCTTAGGTTAAGTTGGCCAAGACTTTCCTCTTCTTCAATCCATTTCTCTCATTCTCAATCAGCCGTTCAGCTCCGCAATTCCACACTAGCTAAAAGTTTGCCTGTGCCAAGTCTACTTTTCTGTCCACAGTCCAAAAGACCAAGGGAAAAATGGTGTCAGTGGTATATTGGTAAATATTTAACAACCAGATCTCTGAAAAAAATGTACATGTGACAAACTTTTATACTTTTAATTTAAATATGCATTATTAACAATTTATTAATCACTTTATTCAATGTTGACAATCAACAAAACAAATCAAGCCCTGATTCATAGTTTTGGCAATTTCTGAAGTATAAATACACTGAAAATTTAATAATTGGAGGAAACCAGGTAATGCAGTGGATAGAGTACTAGCATTGGAGTCAAATCTGGCCTCAGGCACGTCCTAGCTGTGTGACCCTGGGCAAGTCATTTAATCCTGATTGTTTCAAAAAATAACAATTGGTGCTTACAAACTGGTAGGAGCTGGTTCCACCATACTTCTGCCTGCTAGCCAGATGAACATGATCTTGCTTACGGTGACCTTCCCATTAGGTGGCCTCGTAAACAAACTTAACACTGAGTTGTAAGATAGGAGAGGCTATCAAAGACTAGAACCTCATGGCTGCCTTTCTATGTTGTCTCCTTTCCTTTTGTGTAAGCTCCAATCTCAGTGATAACCCCCATTAATTGTAGGCTCTTGACTATAGCCACTATGACTAGTCAACTTAAGTTCCTAGGTTTCCTAGGCTTTATCACTGACCTCAAATGGCCGCAGTGGCAGCTGAGCCACAGATGAGGCTAAGAGGATGAGTGGCCTTGTGCATCAGAGATTATTTCCTATTGATTGGTAGGAGCTATACTATAGTACATGCCCAAATTATTGCTTTATTTTGAACAAAAGAAATCCACAGAAAACTCATTCCGATGGTAGCATCAGAAAAATGTAGTTTATTCCTCTAATTAGCCAAACCAGTGATATTTAGCTTTTGCAGTATAATAACAACAATAACTAACATTTGTACAGGTATAGGAACTTGAGCTGCATTTTCATTGGTTGAGATAACTCTCTAGTAAGAAACTTACTCTAACAATATGCCATATAATTTATTGTAACGCAAGCCACTGAGGTTAAGTGATTTTCCCCTAGTCACACAGGCCCTGATTTCCAGTATTCTAGATTCAGACGCTTGCTTTCCAGCCACTTCATGACTTTTGTGTAGTTTCTGTAAACCACAGAAGAAGAGAATGTAAGTGACTTGCATCTGAGGCAATCTGGTATTACTGGGATAGAATGTTAGACCTGGAGTCAGAAAGGCCTGAGTTAGAATTTGGCCTCAGAAACTTACTAGCTGTGGGATCCTGGGCAAGTCACTTAATCTCTATCTGCCTCAATTTACTTGTCTGTGTTGTTCAGTCATTTTAGTCATATCCACCTCATTGTAACCCTTTGGGATTTTCTTTTTTAAAATTTTATTTAATTTATTCGATATATTTAGGTTTCAGCATTGATTTTAACAAGAGTTTGAATTATGTAGTTTCTCCCCATTTCTACCCTTCTGCCTACTCCAAGATGGCCTATATTCTGGTTGCCCCGTTCCCCAGTCAGCCCTCCCATCTGTCACCCCACTCCCCTCTCATCTGCCTTTCCCTTCTTCTCTCGTAAGGCAAGATAAATTTCTACACCCTATTGCCTGTGTATCTTATTTCCTAGTTGCATGCAAAAACTTTTTTTTGTTTGTTTGTGAATGTCTGTTTTTAAAACTTTTGAGTTCCAAATTCTATCCCCTCTTCCCTCCCCACCCACCCTCCCTAAGAAGGCAAGCAATTCCACATAGGCCACATGCGTATCATTATGTAAAACCCTTCCACAATGCTCATGTTATAAAAGATTAACTATGTTTTGCTCCTTCCTAAACTATCCCCCTTTAATGAATTTTCTCCCTTAACCCTGTCCTTTTCGGAAAGTGTTTGTTTTTGATTACCTCCAACCCCTGTCTACTCTCGCTTTTATCATCTTCCCTTTTTTATCTTCTTCCTCCTTCTTTCCTGTGGGGTAAGATACAAAATTGAGTGTATACGGTATTCCCTCCTCACGTAAAATCCAGTGAGAGCAAGATTTACTCATTCTTCCTAAACTGCCCCCTCTTCCTTTCCTACGGAACCACTTTTTATTACTACTTTTATGTGAGATAATTTGCCCCATTCTATCTCTCCTTTTCTTCCTCTCTCAATATATTCCTCTCTTGTCCCTTAATTTGATTTTGTTTTTTAGATATCATCCCTTCATATTCAACTCACCCTGTGCCCTCTGTCTATATACATATATATATATATATACGTATATACATATATATATATATATATCCACAGTTACATATATACGTACATAGACACACACATATGTATACACACACACCTCTCTATATATACACATATATATATATGCATATTCCTTTCAGCTACTATGATACTGAGGTCTCATGAATCGTCTTTCCATGTAGCAATGTAAACAAAACAGTTCAACTTTAGTAAGTCCCTTAGGATTTCTCTTTCTTGTTTACCTTTTCATGCTTCTCTTGACTCTTGTGTTTGAAAGCCAAACTTTCTGTTCAGCTCTGGTCTTTTCACTGAGAAAGCTTGAAAATCCTCTATTTTGTTGAAAATCCATGTTTTGCCTTGGAGTATAACACTCAGTATTGCTGGGTAGGTGATTCTTGGATTTAATCCTAGCTCCACAGAACTCCGGAAGAATGTATTCCAATCCATTTGATCTCTTAATGTGGAAGCTGCTAGATCCTGTGTTATTCTGATTATTTTTCCACAATACTCAAATTGTTTCTTTTTGGCTGCTTGCAACATTTTCTCCTTGACCTGGGAGCTCTGGAATTTGGCAACAATATTCCTAGGAGTTTTCTTTTTGGGATCTTTTTGAGGAGGATATCTGTGGATTCTTTCAATTTCTATTTTACCCTCTGGGTCTAGAACATCAGGGCAGTTCTCCTTGATAATTTCTTGACAGATGATATCTAGGCTCTTTTTTGATCATGGTTTTCAGGTAGTCCAATAATTTTTAAATCATCTCTCCTGGATCTATTTTCCAGTTCAGTGGTTTTTCCAATGAGATATTTCACATTGTCTTCCACTTTTTCATTCCTTTGGTTCTCTTTTATATTATCTTGATTTCTCATGAAGTCACTAGCTTCCTCTTGCTCCAATCTAATTTTTAAGGTAGTATTTTCTTCAGTGGTCTTTTGGACCTCCTTTTCCATTTGGCTAATTCTGCCTTTCCAGGCATTCTTCTCCTCATTGGCTTTTTGGAGCTCTTTTTTTTTTTAAATTTATTTTTGACGTTTGGTTGTCAGCATTGATTTTCACAGGCTTTTGAATTTTTTTTTGAAATTTTCTCTTCATTTCCTC
>JAQQSZ010000245.1:0-23751 GCA_028646595.1 Phalanger gymnotis | reverse complement strand
ACACAGGCAATGGGGCATAGAAATTTATCTTGCCCTACAAGAAAGGATGGGAAAAGGGGATGGGAGGGGAGTGGGAAACAGGGCAACCAGAATATATGCCATTGTGGAGTGTGGGGGGGGGGGTAGAAATGGGGAGAAAATTTGTAATTCAAACTCTTGTGAAAATCAATGCTGAAAACTAAATATATTAAATAAAAAAAAGAAAAGAAAAAAAATAGCCCAGGTAATCACAAAACCTGGAGCAGGGCAGGATGTGAGGTTGGAAATATAAGTGGCAAGAGAGCAAGAGTGTTCTTTCAAACCCTAACACTGCTTTGGGGATGCTGATTTGGGCAGGAAGCAATTGTCCTGGTTCTAGGAGAAAGAGGAGATTAATGGTTATAAATTGTCTACATGTCATTCTGAAGTGACAGGCAAAGAGTGCAGGAGACATGGCTTCTTCAGCCATCTGTAGATGCCATTTGTATTGAAGGTGGAGCTGTGAAAACCAGGAGTTCAATCCTAAAAGTTTCAATTAATCTGGGAGTATTCTGACCCATGAAAGTGCTTTAAAATGGTTAGCTAGAACTCCATTATAATCCCTTTCTAGTTTAGTTACCTAAAAGCTGGCACTATCATATGAAGATAAGATGCTAGTGAAAGAGCAACATGGTACAGAACAGGTACGGCATATTGGAAGGTAAAGAATGAATGTAATAGCAGAGCAATGACTCAGGGGAATGAACCCCAAGCCCTTTCCTCTTTCTGGAGGAAATAATACTGTAAGGCATGGGAGAAGACTAAGTTTGTAAGGACAGCATTGGTTCTCTCCAAGGGGAGAATTTCTCAAGTCCTTTGGGTTTGACTATGAATATTTTCTGTATCCTTTACTTCTAAATAAAACTCTTTGGTATTTTGAAAAAAAAAGTCATTAAACTGTCCATTCCCTTAGATGTAGGGAAAGCACTACTAAGGATATGTCCAGGGGGATCAAAGACAGATAGGAAAGTTCTAATACTTACACAAACATTTATAGTAGTGCTTTTTTTTCCCAATAGCAAAGAAATTGAAGGAAAATACATGTCCATTTAGGTGAGGGAATAGCTGAGCAAAATGCAGTATATGAAAGTAATGGAATTTTGTTGTGTCACAAGAAATGATGAATATGAAGAATTCAGTGACACTTGGGATCACCTGTATGAACTGATGCAAAACAAAATAAACTGAAATATATCTATTTAAATAATGATCACAACAGCATAATAGACAACGATATTGAAAGTTTTAAGAACTCGGATCAATGCAATGACCAATCTTAAATTTCAAGGGGGTAAAGACAAGATGGTGAAGTCAATGCAGGGACTCACCAGACCTCTCCCAAATTCCTCTCCAAACAACTTTAAAATAATGCCTCAAAAACAAATTCCGGAGTAGCAGAACCAACAAAAAGATAGGGGGAAATAATTTTCCAGCCCAAGACAGCTTAGAAGGTCAGCAGGAAAGGTCTGTTCCACTGAGGTAAGAGTAGTGTACAATACAGTGCAGGCTGAGCTCCAGCAAACTAGCAGTTGACCCTGGGAGTGACTGAATCTGCTGTGGCAGCTTCTGGAGTATTTAGTCCACAGACATTATGGGGGTTCAAAAACCGGTCAGAAGGAGATTACCAAGGACCCTTTGCTGGTACAAGATGCTGTTGCATTGCCCATATGTGGTTCTGGGTCACAAGGTGAAGAAGAACACTAGCAGGATCCTGGTCCCAGTTCCAGGGCCAAAAAGAGTGTGTGTGATTACTCACAGACTAGAGCACAGATAAGGAAAGCAATGGAAGGAGGGTAAAAAATTAGAACTCAAAATTTAAAAAAAAACCAAATGATAAAAATTATTTTTGCATGTAATTGGAAAAAAATAATTTTTTAAAAGTCAGTTAATCAAACTCCCCCCACCAAAAAACCCCATAAATATCAGAGTACCTACCGAAAATCATGCCTTTTGCCTCTCATCAGAAAAGCGATAGGATACAGGTACAAAGTGAAACACACATTGTTAGGCATTACTAATGTATTGATTTGATTGTCATGTATGTGTAGAAGGTAGAATCATCAGAAAGTGACCATGTTGTTAAAAGAGAACATCAATAAAATATTAAGAAACAAAGAGAAGGAAAAAATAGTTTCCAGGAGAATAATGACAGCAGGTAAAAGCTGCTTCAGGCAAACTGTAGGAACTCCTAAGCTGATCTGAAAGCCACAGTAACTGAGCTAGAATGATGGTAGTAGGAGTGACAGATAGGAATTCAAGACCTGTACCTATCATAGGACTGGGAAATCACAGTTCTTTCAAGCTTCTGGAAATTCAGACAGATCCCAATCATTTTGAAAGGTAGAGATAAGAACTCACTCACCTAGCAATTACCTAGAGTTGAAGTATTTCTTATTAGTTTCCTGAAGGTGTTGACATACTAACCACTTCTGTGTTCATTACTAATATCTAAATGCACATTCTATGCTAAAATGCTATTTGGAAGTCTCAAGTTGTTTGTAAGAATGAAATCTAACCTCTGTCGTCATTTGTCCTTCATTTTCAAAGAGGACCAATGACATCATAGGGCGATGTCCGAACTAAGGTGTGAATTGAATTTAAGTGAGGCAGAGTTACACAAAGTTGTCAGCCTGACTCTCCCTTCAGTGTCATCAAAGTTCAGTGGCAAGACAAAAGTCAGGACGACTATTGATGGGGATGACACATGGGATGCAGTGAATGAAAGTTGGCATCTTGTCTTAAATGTCTGACCAAGCTTATCTAAGCACAGCCTTCATTGCCATTGGAACATATTGTTCTCATCTGCCCATTCCCACAGGGGAAGTCTTCACATGCTTGGGGTAGACCCCGCCCCAACTCATTGACGGGTTTGAGACTTGTCAATTGCCCTTAACCTGGCTTAGCCTGTCTGCCCAGACAGTTTACTAGGTGCAGCCACTGGGCATGCTAGATTCTTGGAGTCACAGGTGAGAGTTGAATGCAAGGTAGGTAACAAAGGATAACCAGCCCTGAAAAGGGCTCAGCAAGACCTGACACCAAAGGTGCTAGTCCTCCTTAAACACCCCATACACCCCAATGTCTCTAGAGGATACCTAAACATTATTATTTTTTTAGGGGGAAGGCAGGGCAATTGGGGTTAAGTGATTTGCCCAAGGTCACACAGCTAGTAAGCGTGTCAATTGTCTGAGGCAGCATTTGAACTCAGGTCCTCCTGACTCCAGGGCCATTGTTCTACTCACTGCCCCATCTAACATTATTAGTGTTTCTAAGACAGAATCTCATTGGAGGCAAAAGTCATTATATTATTATTGCTATATATCTAAAACTAAAATATATCTCTTCAATCCATAAATGAGTTAGAATAAATCAATCACCAGATTTTGGATAGATTACAACAGTTTGATTATATCTGTGGAAAGACCAGGAGTTTGGGGCACAGCTGGAAGCTGAGTTGCTCCCAAGCCATCTTGAATAATGTCCCTACAATGGTTCATCAAGATGAATGAAAGAATAGAAACAGAAAGCAGCCCAAGTCCAATATAGAAAACTATAAGAATCAAGATACCTATAAAAGGTGATTAGTGCATACTGGACAGTATCTGTATGCATGAGATAAGAGACCAAAAATCATATGTTTGGTAGGAATTTTTAAGTTATTTACTCTATCCCCTTGTCTTCTGGCAAGACTACATCAAATAGAAGAAAAAAGGAAAAAAGGCCCATGTGTACAAAAATATTTCTAGCATTTATTTTTGTAATAAAAAAGAACTGGAAACTAAAGAGGTAAGACAATCTATTGAGGAATAGCTGAACAAATTAAGATATATGAATGTAAGAGAATATTATTGAACTACTGTTGTGGCTGTTCACCCTTCACTTTTGAAAGGACCAATAGCGTCACAGGGTGATGTCTTGACTTGTGAGTGAATTAGATTTGAGTGAGGCAGAGCTGCACAACATCATCATTTCATTCATTCTTCCAGAGTCATAGAAGTCCAGTGGCAAGACAAAAGTCAAGACAACCAGCGATGGCCTGGGAAGCAGTAGATGGCTTTGGTGTCTCTGATTTCTAGTCGAGCTCTAAGTGCTCCACAGCATCTACTTCAGCCACCGTCCTGGCTGTTGGAACAAACTGTTCTCATCCATGAATTCCACTGGAGAAGTCTTCACAGGCTTGGGGTAGACATCTCCCTAACTCTTCATGGGTCTGAGGCCTTTCAGTTACCCTCATGCAGTACAGAAATGACAAAAGGAAGTTTCAGTAAGACCTGGTAAGATTTCCATGGACTAATGCAGAACGAAGTGACATAATATGAAGAACAATTTATACAATAACAACAGTGTAAAGAAAAACACCTTTGAAAGCCTTAGAGCTCTGACCAGTGTAATTATCAACCAAGATTCCAGAGTATTGAAATTGAAGAATTCTACTCACTTACTGACATAGAAATGATTGACGCAGGATGACAAATAAGACATAAATTTTTGGACGTGGCTAATGTGAGAATTTGTTTTGCTTGACTATGCATATTTGTTTATAGGGGTTTTTGTTTTGTTTTGTTTTAGATTTAGAGGTAGAAGGAGCTGGGAAGAAGAGGAAGGCCAGGGATACATTTTTTAAAAAAATTAAGAAAGAAAAGAGAATCATAAATCATTTTTAATGCACAAAGAAAAAATAAGAAATGTCATAAAGAATCACATACAAGCAGGATAGATTTGAAAGTTTTAGGTTGAATTTATTATGTACTTAAAAAATAAAGGCATAAATCCTCAAAAATCAACAGCATTTTGGTATAATGATAAAATCCAAGACATAATGTTAAAAAGGGAAAACATGCATAGATTCAATTACAAAATGCTTTTTTAAAGAAATAAGGAACAACTTAAGGAGATGGAGGAATATTCAGTGATCATGCTGGGCTGTGCCAATATAATAAAAATGAAAATACTACTAAATCTAGTTTACAGCTTTAATACTACACCAATCAAATTATCAAAGGGATACAGACAGTTCTTACTTTATGTAAGTTCTTTGCTTTGCACCTAGGGAATTTACCCAGAGACAGAGAAGAAATGAAGGAAGGAAAGAAGGAAGCAGGTTATATGCCAGTGAAAGGAGGGGCCAGCATGTGGTTCAAGGACACCTGGGGGCCAGGAACAGAGATGGAAGAGCAGGAGGAAGAACATGCAGGTTTGGGGACAGACACGGTAGCTGAGCTCAGACTAAAAGAAAACAGACACATAGGCCCTGGTGCTGGAGATCTTAAGCTAAGGCAGGCAGTGGTCTTCCTGGAGGTCTCTCCATGCATCTGTTCTTCTGCTTTTGCTTGGGAGGGTTTTTTAAAAAAATATTATGGGTTTTTTGGGGGACAGGGATTGTAGTCATCCATAGAGCACCAAGAGAGGGGCTGGAGCTGAGAGAGAGAGAGAAAGACAGAGAGAGACAGAGAGAAGCAGAGTAGAACGCAGTACAGTAAAGTTAACATAGGTGTTTTTTTGGAATGCAGATTTCTTTCAGAATTCTTAAAGAAAAATTTGCATAATGCAAATTTACATTAAGTGAGAACCATCTGTATTTTATGACTTGATAGAATAATAAAATTCATTTGGAAAAACAAAAATCTATAATATGAAGGAAAATAATGACACACCCTGGAACATCTCTCTTTCATACGAATCCCCTTCTCCCATTGGTGAGTTCCTTCTAGGCCTACATTTTAGGGACAGGACCAGAACTACCATTCTTCATTCCCCTACTGGTTGTGCTTCCAACTATATGGACATTGCCCTCAAAGCACTATGTGGGTACCTTCTCCCAAGCCCTTAATAAATGTGTGTTACCTTCCCACCCAAAAAAAGGTGGACGAGTACTACTAGACCTTAAATTATATTATAAAGTAGCAGTTATCAAAACCATTCGGCAATAAGAAACAGAGTACATCAATGGAACAGACTAGACAAGGGAACATCAGAAATAATGGAACTCAACAACACAGGGTTTAATAAACCTGAAAACATAAATTACTTAAGAAAGAAGTCCCTATTTGGTTAAAAATTGCTGGGAAAAAAATGTAAAGGAGTATAGCAGAAATTAGGGTTGGAGACTTCCAGGAACCAAGATGGCAGAGTAAGCAGTAAATCGCTGCAACATTCCCATACTCACCTCCAAACAACCATAAAATAGAGCCCCAAAACAAATCCTGGAAACAGCAGAACCAGCAAAAAGATGGGGTGAAACAATCTTTTAGCCCAAGAAACTTGGAGGACCAGCAAGAAAGGTCCATCTTACTCCAGTGAAAAAGAAGCACAGCCCAGGACAGGAAGCATCCCAGCAAGCCAGCAGCAAGACCCACCTCAGAAAACCAGTGAGAGATCATAAGCCCCAGTGTGGTAAAACAGGCGAATGCTAACCCAAGAACCCCCCACATGCCTTAACATAGCCAGTGGAACTGGCAGACTCCATCTCGGAACCAACAAGTGCTTCAGCATAGCCCCAAGCAAATAGGTAGCCTCCAGTGTCCAGATATCCACCTGCTTCAGCATAGCCCTGCACAAACAGGTAGACACCTACCTTAGAGATGCCTAAGCAAAGAGGCAGCCTCCAGCCAACACCCACACCGATGGTTCAGCATACCCTTGGGCAAACAGGTAGCCTTCAATGGCCTGACTGCCATGTGCTTCAGTGTAGCCACTGGGAAATGCAGAAACACCTCACCAAGCTTCAGCACACACCAGACACCATCACTGGGACCCCAGCTCAGCACCAGGTAAGCTGCCAGACCCCTATGGTCTCCAGCAGTGCCAGCCAACCTCCAACCCACTCCTCCAGTGCAATACCAGGCACAAGGGTCCCCTGTGGGCATCAGGGCAACATCAGTGCAGCACCAGATAAACAGCCAGGGCTTGCAGCCACTAGCACAAGAAGCTAGAGACAGTGCCCCCACCATGCTGGAAGTAGAGCTCAAATTTAAAAGAAGGGGAAAAGGCCAGAAAAAGGAGGAGCAGAAAACAGCAACAAAAAAGTATCAGACCGTAGAAAGTTATTATGGTGGCAGGGAAGACCAGAAAAGGACAACAATGTCAAAACACCTATGGGCAAAACCCCAAAGAAAAATGGAAAGGGGTCTCGAGCCCAGAAAGATCTCATGGTAGAGCTCAAAAAGGAGCTTAAAATCATATATGAGAGATAGAAGAAGTATTGGGGAAAGAAATGTGAGTGATGCAAGAGAATTATGAAAAAAGAGTCAACAGCCTAGCAAACTGCTTAAACAACAGAATTGGCCAAAAGGAAGAGGAGATGAAAAAATACGCTAAAGAAAACAATTCTTTAAAGAGTACAATTAGCCAAATGAAAAAGACAGTACAAAAGCTAATTGAGGACAGCAATCAATACTTAAAAATTAGGATTGAGCAAGTGGAAGCTAACAACTCTATGAGACATCATGAATCAATCAAACAAATTCAAAGGAATGAAAAAACGGAAGAAAATGTAAAATACCTCATGGGAAAAAAAATGACCTGGAAAATAGATCCTAGAAAAGATAATATCAGAATCGTTGAGATACCTGAAATCCACAATCTAAAGGAGGATGTGCACAGCATCTTTCAAGAAATTATCAGGGAAAACTGCCATGATGTCCTGGAACTAGAGAACAAAATAGGCATTGAAAGAATCCACGGATCACCTCAGAAAAGAGATCCCAAAATAAAAACCCCAAGGAATACTATAGGCAAATTTCAGAACTATCAGGTCAAGGAAAAAAAATATTACAAGTGGCCAGAAAGAAACAATTCAGATATCAAGGAATTACAATAAGGATCACACAGTACCTGGCAGCTGTAACATTAAAGGATCAGAGGTCATGGAACATGATATTTCAGGGGGCAAAGGAGCTAGAAGCACAACCCAAGAATCACTTACCCAGTAAAATTGAACATAGTACATCAAGGGAAAAATGATCATTCATGAAATAGAAGGATTTCAAGCATTCTATAAGGAGAAGACCAGATCTAAACCAAAAATTCGACCTCTAATATCAGAACCCAAGAGAAACATAAAGAAGTAAAAGGGAAAAGAAAACTTAAGAGATTCAATAGAGCTAAATTGTTTATATCTCTACATGGGAAGACAATACTTATAACTCTTAAAAAGTATATCACTAACAGTATAGATACAAGCAATATATACAGACAGAGGATTATGGGTATAAGGTGAAATTGAGAGAGTGACATAAAAAAAATTAAGGGATGAGGAAGATGAGTACAAAGGGTGCAGGAGTAAGGGAGAGGTGGAATGGGGTAAATTATCTCACATGAAGGGACAAGGAAAACCTATTACAATGGAGGGGAAGATGGGAGGGTAGGCCATCATTTAAACTTTATTCTCATCAGTATTGGTTCAAAGAGGGAATAATATACAACAATCAGTGGAATATAGAAATCTATCTCACCCAAAATGGAAGCAGGAAGAGAGGAGATCTATGGGGAGGGAAGAATTTACGACAAAACAAGAGATAGAGAGCCTTAAAAAATGTAGAATAAATAATTTTGATCAAAATAAATTAAAATAAATTAAAATTTTGTACAAACAAAACCAATGCAACCATGATTAGAAGGAAAACAGAAAGCTGGAAAACAATTTTTAGGGCAAGTGTCTCTGATAAAGGCCTTGCTGCTCAAATATATAGAGAACTGAATCAAATTTATGATAATACAAGCCACTCTCCAACTGATAAAAGGTCAAAGGATATGAACAAGCAGTTTTCAGATGAAGAAATCAAAAATATCTATATACATATGAAGCAGTGCTCTAGGTCGCTTTTATTAGAGAAATAAAAATTAATACAACTTTGAAATACCTTATACCAATCAGATTGGCTAATATAACAGAAAAAGGAAAATGATAAATGTTGGAGAAGCTGTGGGAAATGTGGAACACTAATGCACTGTTGGTGGAGTTGTGAACTGATCCAACCATAACCATGCCCAAAAAGCAACCAAACTGTGTATACCCTTTGATCCAGCAATAACCACTACTAGGTCTATATCTCAAAGAGATCATAAAAAAGAGAAAAGGACCTCCATATACAAAAATATTTATAGCAGTCCTTTTTGTTGTGGCAAAATATTGGAAACTGAGGGGATGCCCATCAGCTGGGGAATGGCTGAACAAGCTATGGAATGTAATGGAATACTATTGTGCAATAAGAAATGATGAACAGGCAGATTTTTTAAAAATCTGGAAAGACTTGTACAAACTGGTGCAAAGTGAAATGAGCGGAACCAGGAAAACATTATACACAGTATCAGCAACTTCGTGTGATGATCTACTATGAATGACTTGGTTCTTCTCAGCAATGATACAAGACAAGTACAAAGGATTCATGAAGGAAAATGCTATCCATATTCAGATAAAAAACTGATGGACTCAGAATACAGATTGAAACATGTTTTTTTCCCTTACTTTATTCTTTCTCATGTTTTATTTCCTTTTAATCTTTTTCTTTTTTCACAACTGTGACAAATATGGAAATACATTTCACATGACAGCACATGAACAAACTATATCAAACTGCCTACTATTTTCAGAAAAGGGTAGAGGAGGAAGGGAGGAAGAAATTTGGAACTCAAAATTTTTTAAAAATGAATGCTAAAAAATTTTCTTAATGTAATTGGGGAAAAATAAACTACTATTTTAAAAAAATGAAAGAAAATTCGGCTTAGACTAGCATCTTACACCATATTCCACGATAAATTCTAAATGAATATATGACTTGAATATTAAAGAGCATACCATAAAAAAATTAAAAGAGAAGCAGATCATATCCTTTTCACAGCTATGGATAGAGGACATATTCTAAACAAAGGATATAGGCAATTACGAAAGGAGAAATAGATAATTTTGATAATGCAAAATTGAAAAGGTTCTGTACAAACAAAATTCACTTATCTAGGATGAGGAAGGAAGTGTTATGGGAAAATTTTTTTAATAAGTTTTGGTATCCAAGATCTATAGACAATAATAGCTATTAAAGCTTAAAACTACACTAAGACTTTTGGCATACCTTGTATAAGACCAAAAGCCACTCCCTAATAGAAAAGTGGTCAAAGGCTATAAACAAACAATTCTCAAAAGAAGAATTGCAAACAATTAACAACCATACAAAAGTGTTTTAAATCACTAATAATGGGAGAAATGCAAGTCAGAACAACTCAGGTTTTACTTCACACTCAGCAAATCTGTAACGATAACAAAAGATGAGAATACTCAATGAGCAGAAGTTCTAGAAAAATAGGTACACCAATATGTCTGTGGATTTGTGAATTAGTACAACCATTCTGGATATAATTTTGTGATTATGAAAATAAATTGCCTAAAATATGCGTACTTTGCCCAGAGATTCTGACGACTGAGTAAGCTTACACTCCAAGAAGATCACTAATAAAAATAAAAACTGCACATAGAACAAAATAGCAGCATTTTCTGAAGTAGTAAAGAATGTAAAAAAGTATGCTTATTAACTAGGTCACGGTAAACAAATTGTGGTGATATTACTGTGCTATAGAAATGATAAATATGATAAATACAGAGAAGCATGGAAAGACATACAAAGTGATGTAAAATGAAGTAGAGCCAAAAAACATATATACAACAACAAGAATGTAAATGGAAAGAACCACACAAAAAAAATGAATGTTGCAAAGCTGCAAACAAGAATAACTCCAAAGAAGAGCTATGAGAAGGCACGTTCCCCTACTATTCTGCAGACATATGTCCTCAAGAGTGGTATATTACATATCTTTAAAGACTATGTATAACCCTTTCCCAGGGAGCTAGGTGATTCAGTGGATAAAGTGCTGGGCCTGGAGTCAGGAAGACTCATCTTCCTGAGTTCAAATTTGGCCTCAGACACTTAACTCTGTGACCCTGGGTAAGTCACTTAACCCTGTTTGCTTCAGCTTCTCATGTGTAAAATGAGGTGGTGAAGAAATTGGCAAAACATTCCAGTATCTCTGCCAAGAAAACCCTAAATGGGGTCACAAAGAGTTGGACATGACTGAAACAACTCAGCAACAACAAAAAAAAACCCTTTCCAGTATCATAATCTCCCTTAGCCACGTGTTCCAGTGTTTAACAATTCTAAAGGTAAAGAACAACTCACATGTAACTTCGAAGTCTTAGAAGCAAAAGAAACAAAACCCATATATTATTCATTGTACGAATACTAAACCTTGGCTAAATGTGGTCTGGTAAACTCAATCAAGGTAACTACTGGGACTGACCACTTGAGAACTTAGTATCTTTGATTTTCAGGACACCAGGATATCATAAAAGTCTGCTTTGTCTTAGTTTACCCATCGTAAGAAAGGAACAGCACAAGTTATTATTTGCCTAAATAATTTGCTCCAGAATGAATGTTTATCAAAGTACTTGATACCTTTCAATGCCATGGAAATATTAAATAACCATTCATCAGAAAATGTCTACAAAATGCTCAGGTTCTCTGGCAAAATTTTTTTTTGACAAATACTAAGTACTATAATTATCTATATAGACATAAATATTTGAGACTACTCTTGAAATCATTCCATGTTCTTGTTCCCTCCACCATCCAGTGTAGTTTTGTTTTCCCATCTTCGACAAGCACAACAAATTATTTTATCCATTTGCAAAGGAGGATATTGTTTGGGGATTTTTTTTAAGGAGAAAAGTTGGGGGTTTTTTATTTCAAGGCAAAATATAACCAAGTATAAGAGAACGGAATATCTGAGTATAGTGTTGTATACATGCCATATGCATGTGTGAAAGACATTTGACATGCTGCCTTAGAGAACAAAGACACTGTATACAGAACCTAGCAGAATGAGGGCACTACAAAACACATAATGGATGGGTAGGGATTTAGCCCTTGGTAGAGTGGAAGCTACACTAGAGGATCCACTTTATTGAAACCTAAATCTAGAGTTCTCTATAAATGGTTATCACTATGCCTTTGAAGTCTCCCCAGGCACAACCCAATAGAATTAGGAAACTGCCAGCCCCTCTTAGCAAAAGTTAATGGAGCAACCTCTCAGGAGAGAAATTCTAAAAAACACATTCATTCAGGAAGACAAAGAAAATGAAATGAGCCTAACTATTCTGTCCTAAATTTAAAGTTACTTTGATTACTGTTCAGAATAGGATATAAGGTGATTATTTTAACCCAGAACTTTTAGATACCTCACTCCTAATAGTAAACTGAGTTTGGGGCTCTAAATTCACTGCACCCCTAATATATCCAGTCCATATTCCTCCAAACCAAGTTAATCACCTCACTAATCCTCCCCAAACCATACTGACTGATGTTGTTGCACCTTTGCTGGAACCATTCTCTCCTGAATGCCCTCCCCACATCTTTCCAAATCATAATCCTTATATCGAGGCCTAGTTTAAGCTCTACCTCATCTATCAAGCTTTCCTTTCTAATGTTAGCTAACACTGATTTCCCCACAAATGAAGTGAATGTAGCTTGGGCTCCCCTTAAACATAGAACAATAAAAGCTACACTTGGGTTCAAGACCCACTGTAGGATAAGAGCAATTCAAAACCACAACTCAGGAACCCCTATCTAGTGCTTTTTTTTTTCTATCAGAACAAATCAAAGGGTACATATGCTGAAAAAAAAAAGCCATTTCATTTAACAAAAAAGCAAGGTAAATACCAAGGAAAATAATGCTCCATACACATGCAAAGGCACACTCTCCCACAGATTCCCACATGTCTGGTAGGAAAGGAAATACGTGTAGTCCAGACAACTAATCCTCCTACAATTGCATGCCACCTAGAAAACTTTGTATCTTCAAAGCTCCCACTTGCTACTTCTGTATAGAACTGCTGATATAATTTTCTATATTGCTTCCTCTACCGTGCTGCCATTTGCTGGTTATCTGCTAAACATCTATGCAATCTATAGGTTCTCTGCTAGACTATGTAGCTGATAAGAAGCCTTGAGACAACCCAAAACCTCAGTGTTATTTCAGCCATTTTGTGAGTCATATCCGCAATCGCACCCACAGCATAGTTGCTCAGGCCAATTCACCATTTTCTTCAATGTCTGAACTCCTTTGGTGCTCTTTCAGGAACAATTCTTTTGGGCAGGAGTGAGTAAATTCCTTTCAACTTTCATTATACCACTAGCAGCTAGCATTAAAGTCACGCAGATTACCCTGGAGCTAATAACGTTTCCAGGCTCACGTGTAGAGGGAAATTGTTGTGTGGCTGAAAGGGCGTCAAAATAGGTATCTCTGGCCTCTTGTCGCCCCACTCTTTCTCCAAGGGAAGCTTTAATTCCTATCAAGAGTGGCACCAGGAGGTGGAAGCCATGGACCACTACTGTTCTCCTCAGAGAGAAGGGGTATCAGGGTAGAATTATATCTGTTTGCTCCCTTAAATATTGTTTGCATTTATAGAAAAGAAAAGAATTCATGACCTAACAAGAGATAGAGGGCATTGCAAAATGCAAAGTGAATAATTCTGATTATGTTAAATTGAAATGTTTTTGTACAAAAAAGCCAGTGCAACAAAGATTGGGAGGGAGGCAGAAAATTGGGAGAAAATCTTTACAACTAGTGTCACTGATAAAGGCCTCATTTCCAAAATATACAGGGAACTGAAAAAAAAATATAGGAATACAAGTCATTCCCCAATTGAGAAGTGGTCAAAGGATATGAACAGACAGTTTTCAGAGGAAGAAATTAAAGATATCTATAGACATATGAAAAAATGCTCGAAATCACTACTGATTAGAGAAATGCAAATCAAAACAACTCTTAGATACCATCTCTCTCCTGTCAGATTGGCTAAAATAACAAAACAGGAAAATGATAAATGCTGGAGAGGATGTGGGAAAATTGGAACATTGTTACATTGCTGGTGGAGTTGTGAACTGATCCAGCCATTATGGAGAGCAATTTGGAACTATGCCCAAAGGGCTATAAAAATGTTCATACCCTTTGACCCAGCAATACCACTCCTAGTATTGTATCCCAAAGAGATCACACAAGTGGGAAAAGGACCCATATGTACAAAAATGTTTATAGCGGCTCTTTTTGTAGTAGCTAAGAATTGGAAATCAAAAAGATGCCCATCAATTGGGGAATGTCTGAACAAGCTGTGGTATATGACGGTAATGGAATACTATTGTGCTAGAAGAAATGGGGATGATATGGACTTCATAATAATCTGGAAGAACCTACACGACATAATGCTGAGTGAGCAGAGCAGAGCCAGGAGAACATTATACAGAACTACAGATATATAGATTCTGTGATGACTAACCCTGACAGACTTTGCTCTTCTCAGCAACACAATATGCAGAGACAGCTTCAAGGGACTCACGATGGAGAGTACTATCTACATCCAGACAAGGAACTATGAAGTATGAATGCAGATCGAGGCACACTTCATGCTCGCCTTTTTCTCCCCCCACACCTTTTTTTTTTCTCTCTTTTTTATTTGTTGTTGGGTTGTGTTTTTGGTTTTATTTTTGGTTCTGTTTCTTCTTTCTCATGATTCATTCCATTGGTCATAATTCTTCTCCACAACTTGACTAGTGTGTAAATTAATTCAATGCCAAGTTATACATGGAAGTTATATGAGATTCCATGCCGTCTTGGGGAAGGAGGAGAGGAAGGAGGGAAGAAAATCTGGAACTCAAAATTATGTAGAATCGTGTGTTGCAAGCTAAAAATAAAAATTTTAGAAAAAAAAGACCACACTAGGTTCTGGGAATACAAAAATGCAAAAGTGCTTAACCTCAAAGAACTTTTATTAACTTGAAGAATACTAGAACTAAAGACCTTTTAGGAAATATAACTCTAAGTTTTTGTATATATGCATAGGTATATAAGACATTTATTAACATAGTTACATATGTATGTATATGTACACGTACATATAGTGTGTACACAAACATGATGCATGTGTATACACATGTACATACATGCATGTGTGCAACAAACATACACATCTGTCATGCAGACATATAAAAACATGCATGAGTTTGCATATGCATGCATACACATATGAAAGGTGTCCCAAAATTGTACCAAAACTTTCACAACACTGTGTGCAGTGAGTGTTCGTGTGATGACAAGCAATTCTCAAGTTTTTACTGACTTTCTCCACTTTTACCAGCATCATGGTAACAGCAGGAACTTAAGGCAGAAGGGTACAAATGTGAGAGTTTGCATTTGAAGTTACTAATTTATTTTAGGTTCCAGGAGACTATGGGATTGTGCTAATTTGCATACTTGATATATGTGGTCATATAAGTCAATTAAATTACCTGTTGAATGAGTGACCGGGCCTCTTCGGAGATACACTCTGGCAAGTTCAAAGCAGTGTGAGTATTTATCCCTGCAGGATGGCACTCAGCCAGAGTCTGAAACAACAAATCAGGGACACATCACACACAACATCATCATCTACTATACCCTGGCACTCATGGACAGACGAGCACAGAAGGCATGGCAGGCACATTAAGTGAATGCACTATAATCTAAATGGCATCACCTAAATAGTTCAGACACAGAAATATAGGTTAAGAGCATTTCTAACTTTGAAATTTGCCAAATGGAAAGGGAAGCACTCCTTTAGGATACGCAAATCCAGTGCTACTTAAACACATTCCTATTTAAAATTCTCCTAGAAATATTTTCTTGCCACTATATTAATTTATATTAGGTTTCCAAATCTCTCATCTTCTCTCTAACCATATCAGCATGGATTAATAATAATAATAATGACATTAGCAATGATAATAGCTAACGTTTATATAGCACTTACTATGTGCCAGGCATTGTGCCAAGAACTCTACGATTATTATCTAATTTGATCCTCACAATGACCCTGGGAGGTATGTGCTATTATTATCCCAATTTTATGGATGAAGAAACTGAGGCAAATAGAGGTTAAGTTACTTGCCCAGGGTCAAACAGCTAGTAACTGTCTGAGGCTAGATTTGAACTCAGGTCTTCTTGGCTCCAAACCTGGTACACTATTCATGGCACCACCTTGTTGCCTATGTTCTGTCTTCTATACAAAAACTATATGGAACCTGTTTAAGAATGTATAATTTTTTATTTATAGCAGCTCTTTTTGTGGTGGCCAAAAACTGGAAGTTGAGGGGATGTGCCCCCAATTGGGAAATGGCTGAACAAGCTGTGGTATATGAATGTAATGGAATACTATTGTGCTATGAGGAATGAAGAGCAGGCAGGCTTCAGAAAAACCTGGAAAGACTTACATGAACTGCCGCTGAGTGAAGTGAGTAAAAGCAGGAAAACACGGTACATTGTGCAATGACTAACTTTGATAGACTTAGCTCCCGTCAGCAATGCAGTAATCGAAGACAAACCCCAAAGACTCATGACAGAAATTGCTTCCATGTCCAGAGAAAGAACAATGGAGTCTGAATGAAGATGGAAGCATATTATTTGCTCTCTTTTTTGTTGTTGCTCTTTTTTCTCAAGGTTTCTCCCGCTGGTTCTAATTCTTCTTTACAACATAACTAATGTGAAAATATTTTTAATATGAATGAATATTTATAGCCTATATCAGATTAGAAATTTTAGAACTCAAAATCTTAAGGAAGTGAATGTTGAAAACTAAAATTAAATAAATAATTTGGGGGGAAGTATGATTTTTAAAATTTGATTTAATTGAATATCATAATCCTTTTTGCTTAGCAAGACACACTAGTATTTGACAAAGGTAAGGTTGTTCATTTCCTCTGTCTTCTTTCCAGAAGGCATGTTTTTATAGCATCTTTTAACAATCTATTTACCTTAAGCATCATGCTTAAGTTATTGAGTTGAGAGAGTGTAGACACCTACCTTAAACTAAAGGAGATGAAAAAAATTTAAGAAAAATTAATCTTTACTTATAAAACATAAAAAATAAATCTTTACTTATAAATGTGATTATATAATAATTTCTTAAAGATGTGTATTTCCTAATTTTTAGGTCACAATATTTAAAATTCTAAAACACTATCATAATGTACTATATTAAGACTTATAAGTGAATTAGCAACTAAATAGTATAATTATATGCAATGGAAAATTCAGGGAATTTTGTTTTAATGTTTGTTAATAATTTTTAACACACATCACAATATTTCATATCAGTTATTGTTATGACCAGGAGTTTACTATTACTGTACTACATATGATCAATTTTTTTTTCTTCAAATTTTGGATCTACAATACACTTGGGTGCCAGGAAAATGTAATATTTCTCTATTTGCTCCTAATACAAAGTCTTTTTTAAGTGTACTCCAAATCTAAAATTACTACCAAGGGCTAGAATTCTAGATCTTTTTAAATTAGGGTTTTACCTGGGTAAAATATGTTAGGTAGCCTGGGTCACTCATAGCTTACCTTGCCAGTGAGAAGTTCAAAGAGGACAGCACCCAGGCTCCACCAATCACAGGCTTCGGTTTCTTCCGTAATTGCTCCAACCTCTAAACAAAAAAAAAAAAGTTGGTATTAAAATTCCAAAGGTCAATTACACCTTCAAAATTAACATATATTTACAAGGTGACCTTCTAATGCTGAGAGAGCACATACTAAATACTACTAGGTTTTCAAAATTTCTGAAAGTTATTTATCCCTTTAGTCACCTACTGTGGCTGCATTATTTTTTGACGAGACATTTGTTCTTCAGTTGATGGAGGGACACCTTCAAGATGTTAGATTTAATATAGTCACATGGACATATTAGACCAAAATTCCAATTTGGGAAAACTATAGACAACTCTTAATCAAGGGCTATTATTCAGCAAGTTATTACTCATTAGCTTTCTATCAGAGGCTAATGAAATCCGATAAGAAAATTCAAGGAACATTTGTTAAGCACCTACTGTGTACAGGCACCTGTACTAGACACTGAGGTTAGATAAGACACAGGTTCTGTTCTTATGGAGCTTATAATATATTAGGGAACTGGGACACATACATAACTGATTACAGTAGAAAACAATACAGGAAAAGCACATGAGAAGGATGCAAGCAAAATGTTAAATGAAGTCTGAAGGATAAAAGGGTATTAGGTAAGGCTTTATAAAGAATGCTGAACTGGAGACAGGCTTCAAAAAGATGGGTAAGAATTCAACAGGTCAAACAAAGTATGGAGAAGGGATATTCTAGGCATAGCAAGTAACAGATGCAAGGAGATGGAGAAAGGAAAATAAAGGACATGTATGATTGATAGGTACAGCCCGGTATAGTTGGAATATAAAGGGCTTACAAGGTAACAGTTTAAGGTAAGGATGGGAAGGTAAGGTATCGCCTAATTGTCGAAGCCCTTGAATGACAGGCAAAAGCAGTGGGAAATCACAGAACAGTCTTGAACAGAAAAATTATAAAGAAGATAACTAGCAGGAGTAGGAAAGATAGTTTTAGAGTGAGAAGAGAGCACAGACAGGAAGACCTGTTAGGATGCTACTGCCGATCAGTCAGAGCAGTAAAAAGGGCCTAGAGTGGTGAAAATGGGAATAAGAAGAAGGGGATGGATAAGAGAGATAACTTTAGTGATAGAATGAAAAAGGACTTAGTAACTGGATTCAACAGACAGGAAGAATCAAAAACAAGTTTCGAAATTGAGGGAATGGGTAAAATGGTAGTGATATTGACAGGAACAGTGAAATTAGGAGAAAGGTTTTGAAGGAAAGAAAATCTCACTTATCTCCATCATATGCACTACATATAGATTCATTATATGCATTATGCATAACATGACTATTAGATGCATTACATATAAGGTGATGATAAGGATGACGATGGACATAAAGAGTTTGGGGTATCTATGAGACATGCAGGTAGCAATGTCCTGTTGGCAGCCTGAGATAACAGTTTGGAACTAGGAAGTCTAGTCAAGACCAAAGACGTAGACTCGTTAGTCATCTGCATCAGAGCAATACCTGAAGTTTGGGGAGTAAATGAGACTCCAAGGAAGAAGAAGAAAAGAAAAACAGGACTCATGGCAGAATTTGGGTAAAAACATACTGTAAAGTTGTTGGAAAGAAGACTATGAACCAATCAAAGATATGGAGAAGGAATTGTTAGAGAGGTAGGAAAACAACAAGGAGTGTGTAATATCGCTGGAGAAAATGTGAGAACATCAACAAAGAGAGAATAGTGAGCAATGTCAAATACTATCAAGGTCTCCTTTGTGCTTAAACTTAGTTATGCTACATTAGGGACTTTCATAGACTCAATGAACTCACACACAATGATGGCTGCCTCACCTTAATAATCAGACATTTCAGGAAAATCCCTAGAAACTATGATCCAATCATCAGGGGCCTACGATTTTGTCAGAATCAAGAAAAGGGAGACTGGAATATTCTCTAATCCTACAGCACTTGAGGTATCCCTCTTATTCTATATGACTTTTCAAAGATCACTGAAAGTTCTGTAAGCTTATAATTTATGCTCATTTCCACAAATACTTCCACCAATTATTTCCTATGGAACACCTGGACCTAATGACATGGACTTATCAAGGACAGGTAAATATTCTCTTAGTATCTTCCAACTTATTATAGGGTCTTGATTCCCTATCAGCCACTTTTATTCATTTGTAGTCTAAAGTTCATTTTCGTTGGTAAAGAAAAGCAAAAGAGAAGAACTAAATAGCTCTCATTCCATTATCAACTCCTTCTCCCCCAAAAAGTAATTTTTAATCCTACTCTTTTCTCCAATATAGCAAAAAGAAAAAAAAATAAAGATTTTTATTGTTCTCAATTTTCTTCATCAGTTCCACCCATTCTTGGCTTTAGACTTTTGATACCATTCTTACAGGACCACACCACATACAAAAAATTCATCTTCTATACCTTGCCATTTCTTCAATATTATCTGTTTTTAAACCTAAGTTGCTTAATTAATTCTCTATGCAGCCTTTAAAATCATTTTAAACAATACACCCAAGCTCCTCCTCAGTGAAACTGTCTGTGTCTTTAGAATTTCATTCCTGAGAATTTCCTATGCCTCCTTCAGCTGACTTTTCCAAGAAAACGCTAGTCCACTGGATCTTAACATTTATCTGAATGCTTTTAAATCTTTTCTAGCCACATCAAGGATATACTAAACTAGGCCCAGCTTTCCTCTCCATCTCTAGTACAAATCTAAGAAGGAAAAGTCATTTACCTTTGTGGTTCCCATTATTTCCACCCCAGCAACCAGTTCTTCCTTGTTGGTTAGAATGAAATCCAAAACAGCAGTTCTTCTCATTGCTTTCCTCCACTTTTTTAAGGGATGAAATCATCATTAAAGCAAGCCAAAAAACTATTAGCCGGCCTGCATTGGGCAGAGAGAGAGCTCTAATGGGTGTGTGGATAATGGAAGTACCCAATCATTACTCTATCATGCCTCCAGTCCAGGTTTATGATTTATTTCCCACACTCCTCACCTAATTCCTCTTTCTGTCCAGGTGGTGTGTAGTATGCTCCAATAACAATGTCACTTCTGTTTCCCAAATATATTTCTGTCTGTTCTCTTCCTCTTACTCAATTCTGGACCCAGTTTACTATCCATCTGCCATGTCTCTCTGAGTTATATTATTGATAGACAAGCTCTTTAGTTTGTTCATCCAACTGCATATAATAGTCTGGACAAGAGACATTCTCCATAACAGTTGATTTTTTCAGTGTTGAGAGTTAGGCTGAATGAATTAATTGATCAAGAAGCATTTATTAAGTGTCAAGTGTTCTAAATGAGTGGGATAAAAAAATGAAATAATCCTTGCCCCAAAGAAGCTTATATTCTATTGGAGGAGACATGTACATCTATAAGTATAAACAAAATAATACAAAATAATTTGTGAGGGAAGGCATTAGCAGCTTGGAGAATCAGGAAGGGCCTTGTATAGAAGGTGATACTTGAACTGAACTATTCTGAGTAATTATAAGATCTTGTTTAGGAGACTTTGAGATGTTCCAGGGCATCATGTAATTGTAATCCTTGTAAAGGCATCTGTAGGTGTCTTTATCTATAGGGAATCCTTATTCTGCTTAGATTCTCTGACAGACTTCATGACAGTGGCAAACAGCTTTGGCAAATGTACTTCTTTCTATTATGCTGAATAACATCACAAAAAAATTTTTTTAATGAAACTGCCTACATTTTAACAGAGGTCAAGTGGTTATCAATAAGGGAGACATTTCTGAATCTACTGTCTGCATGTAATCCAACTACCAGTTAGAACAAAAGGTAAACAAGAAGAATGGGAACATGGCATGTAGATAATTACCACACCTTCAACATGATCTAGTCAAATAAGTTTTTAGTGCTAAAAAATGGGGGAAATGGGAAACAGATAAAGGAAAAGAAAGTGATACTCATCACTACCACTTCTTACAGAAGCTAAACTGATATAAGGTGTCACACCAAAGAGGATAAAAGAACCTTGACACTTTCTCAGACAGTAAACATATGATTTCTTTGCTATGAAACATAACAGCCAAGTGCAAAACCAGTTTATAATACAAACTCATTTGTGAAATACTATAGAGGACAGGAAAATAGCAGAGAAGAAAACTGGTTGTAAGAAGGCTTGATGTGAGACATAAGCCAGATTGTCTCAAAAACATTTATAATAAAATTTATAGAACAACACATAGACTTTAAATAAAACAACTATGCCACCCATTTTCATCTATCACAGAGGAACCATAAATAGAGATTAACTCCATAAGCTTTGATATAGTCAAGAAAAAGTGCAAATAGTAACTAAGGAAAATGGAATTGGAAAAAGTAGTTAGATTGGACTAAGAACATGTAAGGAAGATATGCATCGAAAAATAAATGCTTTTGAAAGCAATTAAAAATTTTTGGAATATTTGAAAGAAAGGTATTAAATAGAGAAAATTACAGACATATTATCAAAAGGGCAATCAAGAAAACATCAATAACCACTAATCATATGCCAATTTTCTCAAGTAATATGCCTATTTTCAAAAACCCCTATGACAATGATAAACATGTACATTGAGAGTTTCCTTAAAGAAATATGATAATGGAAAAGATAGGCTCTGCAAACAATTTTCTCCTGAAGACCACATCTTCAGTCACACAATTGATTAACAGGCATAAGGAATACAAGTTTCACTGTTGTTTAGTTTATTATTAAAATTATTTTATTCTATAGAATGAAAATTTAAAGGCTCTCCACCAATAGTTTTTCCCACACATATGTTAAGATCAAAAAGACAACTTGACATGGGTAGAGATGATTTTGTTCAGTGATCCTCTATCAATATTAAGGAAGGCATAAAACAAGAAGACGAATGCTTGCCAAAGATGTTTTCCTTTGTCTCGTGTAAGGTATATCTTAAACAAAATCTGAATGAAAGAGAAATTCTCTATAGATGATGAAACCTTGCAGATTTTGGTGGGGGTGGGGGAGATTATATTGTGCTAACTGCATCAAGTCCCAGAATATTATAAGACTTCCTCAATGGAAGTCATGAGGTTAATTTAAACATAAACACAAAGAAATCCAAACGGAGGAAGAATGTATATTGCCCTGAATAGGATATGCAGTTGGATGAACATTTTGTTGAGTTAGATCAGTAAATCTATCTTGTACAGGTACTTCAGAAAAACAATGGGTAGAGCCCATTGTAGAGAAAAAGGGCTGGATTGAATTTGGAAAGACATACAACACTTTCGATAAACCAGAGCTATCCCCCAACATGAATCCATCTTTTTAAAAATAATATTCTTCCAATGATGGTAGATGGATAGCTATGGATCATGAAATGGCAGTCTCCAAAAAATCAAAACTATTGGCAACCAAAAAAGAGAAAGATGTCTTATGGGCAAAAGGCTAAAACATATTACTAACAATGATTACAACACATGAAGAGGAGTAAAAGCTATGATTGAAAAGGAGCTATATCCATCATGTAGTAATTAGTTACAGATTACAGATGAACAGTTCAAGTTTTGCATTGGTAATCATCCCAGAACACTGAAAAGAGGCTTTCTGGAGGGTTTCTGGGAAGACTGGCAAGAAACACACAGCACAAGAAAGTGTAGATGAGTTGACACCTGCATTACTTTAGAGAAAATACACATTAAAAAGAGAGATTATAGATCAATTTAAGTACTATTGAAACTACTGGCTAAAATAAAGGCTTCAAGATTATCTATAAGATTAAAATTAACCATGACACTCCTATTCTTTGTCCACAAAGATAATTGGTAACTATCTGCTTATAACACTTCTCTTAAGTGTTCAAAAGACTGTAAGATTATTTTGTTTGGCCCATTTTTGCCTACACATTATTTTTTGGCTATCAGATGAACCTAACTCATCATTCTTCCCTCCTTCCTACTCTCCAAATCCCAAACCTTGTGCTTTTTCTATATCTGTCATTGGCCCTACTCAGTTACCTAGACTTAAAAGTAAAGTCATTTTTACACAACATCCAATCAGTCGGTAACATGTTTCCTAGATAATGACTATCTCATTATGCCCTTCCCTTACATTTCCATTACCACAATACTATTTCAGGCCTTCAACCTAGAAGTGACTTGCGAGGGGGCGGAGCCAAGATGGCGGCTGGGAAGCAGTGACTGGCGTGAGCTCCCCACCAAGTTCCTCCAAAAACCTATAAAACAATGGCTCTGAACCAATTTTAGAGCTGCAGAACCCACAAAGTGGCAGAGGGAAGCAGGGCTCCA